>JAASFE010006199.1:217261-251300 GCA_013365205.1 Pseudocercospora cruenta
GGAGGCAGTTGGCAGTCTATACAGGCAGCGTTGCCTCATATTCTTCCTATTTCTACTATTTACGCGGCGTATGCAAGACATCGTGATTCCTCAGAATTGGATCGGGACAAGACTTTGGAGTACGCCCGACCGTGGACCAAGGAGGATTCAGAGTTGTTACTGCATCTCAGGCGAGATCCGAGATCTTGGAACGAGGAAGTTGTCGACTTCACGGACCAAACATAAGATCGTATACGCCGAGAAACGACAAGTCTGGCATCTGTATATCGATTTTGACTGTGTCTTGGCACACCTTCTGCAGTGGTTGCACTGGACGAGTGCAGGAGCTCTACCCAAATACAATACGTGCTACATTGGAGCAACGTCATACAGGCATTAAACGGGCATCACGAAAAGCAGAACGGGTCTGATGTGAACACTTTTGTTCACATGGAGCAGCCTAATCATCATGGTATTCGTTCCCAGAACCCGGACGCCCAGCCCAGAATGGTTTGAGCGAGTTGCGATTGCGTGAGTTTATCACAAGTCGTCCGAGGATAACTGCACGTATTAGCACATGTTTCAAGGTCGCCGATCTGTCCCGCACGGTGATAACAAGCCCGGAGCAGCACCACTCATTTGAGGAAGCATGCTTCAAGCCTCTATCGGGAGGGACGATCCTGAGCCGCTTGGTAGCATCAGATGCCCATCATTCACGGATCCTGTCACTGAGACGGCAGCGGATTCTGTAGCGAGTGCGTTGCCCAATCAAGACTATATCTGACCCGTTTCCTTCATTCAACGGACGAGGCTGAGACTCTTGTGCCACCACGGCTTGGCATTGTTCAGACTCCGATATCGAGAAGACAGAAACAACGGGGCCTCCACAGCGTATGAACATCTTCGCGATACCTGAGGTATCCACCTTGGGAGACGAAGATAGGTAGAGTTTGAAATGCTATGAAATGCTACCAAGAAAAAATTATCGCACCTAGCTTTCGAGCACTATTCTCATGAGCACTGTCACAAACCACCAGAAATCACTCATCATCACAATGGGTCTCTGCTTCTCCCTTCCTCAATCCAAGCTCCAACGCGAAGCTATCCCACCAGCACAACAACAACACCAGCAATCTCCACCTCCCTCAAAATCCTCCTCGACCCTCAAGGAGCCAACGACAACTATAACAACCCTCGAAATCGACATCGAAGAACCTCAACACTACCATCGCCGACCAAAATCTCCAGCTCCAATCCCAGTCTGCTGGCAAGAACTTCACCACCTACAATCTCGACGCCAAGCTTTAACGACACGTAGCGTGGAAATAGCAGCAGGCAAACATGATTCTTTGACGCCTAGAGATCAAGAACTGATCGAGCGAACGTTGGAAAGATTGAGAGATGAGAGAGAATATACCGAAGAGGAATTGGATCGGGTGTTGCAGATGAGGGAGTTTAGATAGAAAAGAAAAATTGGTGAGGAGTGGTGGTTTTGATATCGATGGCTGCTCAGCATTTGAAAAAAAAAAGATAATTTCCGCAGACGCTCTCCGTACGCAACAGGAATTTTTGATGAGAAGCAGGAGGTAGCATTATATATTACCGTTCCGTTCCGTTCCAGTTCTTTACAGTGCTAATGCTACTTACATTTCTGCTTCCGAGCAGGCAACGCCAAAATGAGGCTATGAATGCTTCAGCAAGCAAGTAAAGCGCTGCTGTTCTCTCGCGCCGCGCGCTTCGCCTATCGCGAAAAGGGTATCTCTATAATCGATGCATCTCTCAACTCCACCTCCAACTCCTCGCTTCCAAAAAGGATCAAGAATCATAACCACGCCTCCATGGACTCGTATCAAGCCTCCTCCGTTTTGACCCATTCTCATGTACAGAGTCTCGTCGAGCAGGTCCCTAGTCCAGCTCAATGATCTCCATAGGCCTCGGCGGAGGTGCCATACCAGTCGCAGCAGGTGGTACGCTGCGATTTGCACTCCCACGCATCTCGCGCTCCAGACTCGCTGATCGTACGCCAGTTCTCTCTTCCGCCTTTGGCTTCCAACTCCCATCCGCTTCCAGAACGATTGCCCTCGTGTCGGCGAGATTGCGACTCTTCAAATCAGCGATGACCTGGACCAAGAACTCATCAATGATGAGGGTCTGCGGACGCACATCGCCTCTACACAACGGACACCGCCAGCAGTCCACCACAGTTGGCCAACCTGGTTGTTCGCGTTTGCACATGCTGAGGAAGATTTCCAGGTCGAAGACATCCTTGTGCAAACATTCCTGGCCACGCACAGGTATATCGACCAGTTTCGAGCTGGAGTAAGGGTCGTAGAGCTTGATGGTCGTGGAGCTGGATGTGACTGCGATATCGTCATCATCTCCAGTGTCATCTCCAGCCAACGTCTTCTTGATTGCAGCCATAGAGTCCTTAGCAGATAGGCGGATCAGGTTGCCCACAATGCTAGTGTGACTTGTGACACCAATTGTCTCGACAGCAAGCGAATACCGGGACTTCCGCTTATCGTGCTTCACTGTGTCCACAAACACTTTGAGCTTGTTCTTGTCCTGTTTGAGGTGAGCCGTCAGATCTATAGGCAGGTAACGACCATGGTGCAGTTTCCGTCTCGTACCAAGAGGGACATCGTTGAGCTCGAACGCAAACTCCTCAGGCCAGAAGTTGTCGGCTACTACCCAAGCGCTCTCAGAAGAATAGCCCACAGATGGCAACACTGCGCAGCGTAAGCGATAGAGAAGCATGCCTTCTTCAAGCACTCTGACGTTTGGTTCTCCAGAATTCTGTGGTGGAGCTGTCTTCGCGAGGTTGGCAAAAGTTTCCGCTGAAATGTTGAAAGTGATCGTCTGCACAGGAACTTTCCGCCTGATCCTAGTAGGTCTCAATGCATAGCCAATCACGTGGCGGTACAGCCGTGGTGCGTCTTTGCTCAATTGAGCAGGGCCCAACATCGGACTGCGCAATGGAGCCTGATGCATGCCAGAAGAGTTCGGATTGGGATGTGTCGGCTGGGCTCGAGGGGTCTCCTGGATAGTGGGAAACAAACGTCTCTTGCCATTCTGAGGTGAGCCCTGCAGGGCCTGAAGCGGGCTGTGGATGCTTCGAGGCGAAAGCACTCTGCCATTCGACGACGGAAGATTTGACATGACCGCCTGATGTTGCTGCAGGAGCAAAGCATGCGCGGAAGGCTGATTCGGAAGAGCTGGCTGTATCTGCATTTGGGAGGGGCTGCCGCGTCCATTTTGCTGCGCTTGCTGGTACCGCTGCTGAAGCATCTCGTAGCTGTAGTCTTGCCGTGATTGTATGGGACTTTGAGGCGGGAGATGCGCGGGAGACTGGATTTGGCGTGCTGATTGCTGCGCTTGCTGCATTTGCTGAATGTGCGCGAACGCGACCTTTGTTGGCGCCATGAAGAACCCTTCGACCTCTTTGGGGATCGGGAATTCGAGAATGGGTTGCCCGCGGGAATGCGATGCCGCCTCAAGGGATTGCCATATCTGGAACACACGATTAAGCATACCGTACGCTTCGAACTTCTCCTTTCCATCGCGATAGTTGCGATGGTTATAGTAGAAGTTCTGGTCCATGAGATGAACTGACTCGAGAGTCTTAATGCCGAGCGATTCATCAAGTCCCCAAAACTGTCGAGCAATGGCTCGAAAGCACGTTGTTTGCAAAACAACACTTTTCAGCTTCAAAATCTCATCCATGTCCTGCACAAGAGGTGGCGCAAGTCGTTGTTTTGAGAGAGCAACGAGCCCTTCCCAATGCTGAGGGAGCTTTATCAGGAATTCGCTAACCGACTTTGCCCTGCTCTCAAATACCTCTCTTGCACCCTGTGGGTCAGAGTATATATCCATAATTGGCTCGGGAAATTCAGAAAAGAATTTCACCAGTGTTTCGTTCACCTCTGAATTCTCGCACAGCAGATATCCGAGGAAGTCCCAGCTGGATTTACCAAGCGTCTTGATAGATTTTGGCAGCATGCTCGGCGATGTCGTTCGCAAACAGTAGATTTGGCTCAGCAATTGATAGAACCAGTCATTCCTTTTCACTGCATCGCTTAGTAGAGTAAGTCGACCGACGTCAGTTGTAGTCATCGCAGCGCCCAGTTCTTTCTCTATGGCCTTTATACGATGGAGAAGAACTTGCATCGGTATCCTAGATGCTGCCAGTTCTCGCGGTTGAGGTGGCGTAGGCGTCTGCTGCTGTATGAGATGATGAGAAGGAACAGTAGGAGGGGTCCGGAGAGGCTGGCCATTGGCGTTCACATTGTATCCTGTGTATGGCGGGATCGGATTATTGCTTGGTAGGCTTCGCCTCTGTTGATGACCATGAGAAGGCAGTTGTTGCGGCGGTGGAGGCTGAACCGGCTGCTGTTGGCGAATACTCGGCGGACGTGCGAAGCTTTGTTGCTGGCTTGGTAGAGAGTTCTGCCTGACTGGTTGGAAGAAGACTGGTTGTTGCATCAGACTAGGCGATGCAGATGCCGGTACTACAGCCCCGCGACCAGATGCTGTGTCTATAGATGCTCTTGACGTCGCGATCGATCTATTGCGCATTGTAGCAAGCGGGATTTCCGAGAGTGTCGGTGAGTTGTTGTTCTCATCACTAGGAGCAGGAGAGGGTAATCCAGGCTGAGCACTGGATCTTGCAGACGCCTCGACTGATTTCCTTCCGGCGCCGTTCGCGACGGCAGATGGCATGGCCGTGAATGTCATCGGCTCTGCAATCGCGGGCGACTCATATTGGACCAGATTTAGTGTCGGATGAGAATGAGGGGCCATGCGAGGTGTAGAAGCCTGTGACAACGGTCGTTCTTGCCCTGACGTCACTCTTGATGCATGTGAAGCAGGTGCAGCAGTAACGGTCTCTGTGCCTTCCTCCAGATCTATAGTGACCACATTTGAGAGCGATGATGCTCGAGAGTTCGAGAGTCGCGCTGCATTGCGCGTGTTTGATAGGCCGTTTGTCGGCCTGTTTAAATTCGAGACATTATTGACCGCATGGCTACCTGCAGGTTGGGGAGTCTGCAGCAGCTCAGGAATGTCTGAAGCGTATCCTTCATAACCCTGCATCCACCTATTCTGCCGATTGTTCTGAGCCCAGTTGTTGAGAGCGGCGGCCGTTTCAAGGTCTTCAATTCTCTGTCGTTTCTGAGGAGGCTGCCCGTCGTCGTCGCCAACGCCAACCATTTCGAGCGGTCGATGCTATGGCCTGCATTTGGATGGCTGGGACGAGCAGGCAGAGCAAGCAGAATTCACATAGAAGATACGACTTCAGTGAACTCCTCTCGCGCCTTCTCTAGTCGTCCGTCTGAACTTCGGGCACGGCAATCGCGAGGTTCCACGGCGGCATGCACGCACTTTCCAGCGCCCACTTTCCGCTTCGACACGCGTTGAAAGGGTGAGAAGCGGTTTCCCGCATAGGTCTACGAGTTTTCGTGAAAGGTCAAGTCTCCTTGAAGCCTGTGGAGTGTGCGGAAGGATCGAAAGAGTAGCCGTGGTAAGAACTCTCCGTCTTCTTCTCCAGAGGAAGCGTGAAGGAGCGGACAATTCACGCTTGGACATATCCGGCAAGTTCCTCGAAGTCTGATGGAAAAGACAAAAAGGTGTGAGATGTATCATATTTTACAGGGATTTCTCCAAGCTCACAAAACGATGCAAATGGACGATTGTCTTGTGGAAAAGTGCGACCATGACCAGAAATGTTCCCTGCCGAGTCGCCCTTGCAGGTGTGGTATCACAACAACAACAACAACAACAAGACGTTTTGGATGCGACCACCTGCTCTTTCGCAATTTAGGTTCGACGGCGTTGAGCTCCGGCCAGCGATCTCGACTGCTCGCTGATGTCCGTGAGCTGTACAGAACACTCGTACCTTCTCATGCTCATTACCACCAAATCTACTGTCAAATCTCTAGCTGCCCGGCGTCGATATATATTGCTCCGCGGATCCCAGCCCATTCGCACGTATTGTTGTCCTGTGTCCATGATTCAGCGCTGCGACAAGCCGTCTGCACGCACGAGGCTTCGCAATCTGTACCTGGAGCTACAGCTGCCGATCTATCCAATAGCACACGGTCACGTTGTCCGTAGCCATCGCCGCACCACAGCAGCACAATAGTCGCTGTCACAACACGTCTATCGCACGCGCAAATACCTTCACCACCGAGACGACCTGTCCGCCCTGCGCCGAACATCTGCGGCGAACGATGATGAGGCTCTGAGATTGCGAATGTGGGAGCGAGAGCATCGGATCCACCCACGCCCGCGCTAGCACATGCAACACCACTTCCGACATCAGGTTTCTGTCTTTACCACTGCGAGACGACGGCAAGAGCAGAGAGCGGAGCGGCGTCTCAAACCCCTCCAGGCAGGCGCACGATGGCGAGCAGGAGCGGAGCGGGCAATGCCCTGCCGGGGTCCATACTGTTGGTGGTGCACGATTTCGTTGCGCGCAGTCCCGACGAGCTCAGCTTGGCCAAAGGCGATCGCATTGAGCTCATCGAGAGGTACGTGCATTTCCAGCGCATGTCTACCAACACGAGGACTAACATGCGCCAGGGACGATGACTTCGGGGACGGCTGGTACGTCTAACTTTCCACACACATCCGAACAGCAAAGAAAGAGCCTCAGCGCCTGACAACAACTGATGTGTAGGTTCCTTGGCAAGCATATGACGAACGGCAACAGTGGCCTGTTTCCGGAAGGTAGGCATATAAACGAGAGCCGCAGCTGAGCGCAGCGCTTATCCCGCGGCTCCGGAATACACGTCGGCTTTAGTCAGGCTGGATGACGCTGACGACTGCACAGTCTATACTACGCCAGCACCCAAAGGCACTCTGACCGGCGGCGTCGGCAGGTCTCGTTACCTGGGCACTAATACCAATGATGCCGCGCCAATGCTGGCTGCTCAGACTGCAGCCGCCAATCTGGCAGGAGGCTCTGGCAGCAACGGCGTCTCGCAACGTAGTGCTTCGGCCACTCAGTCGATGCCACCGGCCGCATCTGGTGCACAAGCTTCCCTTGCGCAGGCGAGTCTACGCACAAGCTTGCCTGTGAATGCCGCAACTGCTGGTCGTAATTTCACCACCACTTCGGATTCGCCTGTGATGAACGAGACGCTATCTGTTATTGACGAGCATATCACCGACATGAAGTCGCCACGAACCTCGTACGCAAATGGTAACACCAAGCGGGACACCATGAGCAGTGTCTACTCCACCCAGCCACTTGTGCGACGGTCCTACATCGCAGGGCACGAGACCGATGAAGAAGAGCATCAATTGCATACTGAAGAAGAGGTCATGGGCTGGGGTCCTGCCCGTGTCGCAGAATATCTTGAGGATCACGGCGTGGAGAAGGCTCACTGCGAAGTGTTCAAGGAGCAGGAGATCAGTGGCGAAGTACTCTTGGCCATGGACCAGAACAGCTTGTTCATCAAGGAATTCGACCTCGGGGCGATCGGTCGCAGGCTGAAAACATGGCACAAGATCAAAGCGCTGCAAGATGAAGTCAAGCGAAGTGCCAGTCCTGGCGCGCATCGAGATGGCAGTGTGTCCGAGTACTCTCTGGGCCTCGAAGCGGAGGAGAGCTCGACCGGAGACTCGGGTAGAAACCGAAGTTCGACTGTTGGAGCACCCAGCCTACCGAGAGCACTTACGACTAAGCGACGGAGCGGCGATGCCATGCCGACCAGGAGCAGCACGGTTGACTCAACAGTAGCTGGCGCCTCGGATCGAGCAAGCACCGGCATGTCACCCTTGCAAGCGATGACTTCAGTGCGACGATCAGAAAACACCTACCGACCATCTGCGCAGGGCATTCGCCAATTAAATCATTCCAGACGACATTCTAGCATCGATTCGACCTCAACTGATGGCGCAAGTCGTGCTTCCCACCGGAAGAAGCCCTCAATTGACCAGAAATGGGAGCCAGGGCAAGCTGTCAATGGTAGACATGCTTATACCATTTCTACCGACGACAACATTTTTCCGCAACGCATACCTGGTGTTACATCACCCTCCTCGCCTGAGGACCTCGACCGTGGCTATTTCTCTTCCAATGAGGTCGATTCTAGGCGGAAGAGTGTCTTGACGAAGAGGAATTCGGCGGTCGTCAGTCCCATGCAGTCAAGGACTGGTAGCTTTTTGAGTCCGACTTCGGATATCAGTCGAGATCCTGTCAGCCCGATCATCCCGTCCATTCACCACCAAAATGCATCCGCCGCCGTTAACAGCAAATTTGGCAACTATCGATCAGCGACCACTGGCTCGGTGACAAGCAGACCGCCTAACGGAATCAACCCAGTAGTCACAAAGCTCGATCCATCTAGTAGTCAGTCGCTCAACGCGATTGCTGCTAGCCCTACTGCCATTCAAGATAATGCTAGTGACGCTTCGAGTGAGAAAGTGGCCGCGAGCCCCTCGCGACTCAATATGGGCATGTTTCAGTCTGCGCGAGCGAAGGTGACCGGGTTGAGGACTACGAGCGATGCTGTCACCAAAGGTGAAAAGGCGAGCAAAGGCGATCATGCAGTCAAGTCTCCTGCTCGGACCGGCTCTTCCACTCCAAGTACTGGCGAGAAGAGTCTGGACCTTAGCAAATCAGACTTGAATTCGCGCGCTTCGACTGGGTCTGGCGGACTTGTCCCTCCACCTCCTGTGAAACGACCACGGGCCAAAACGAAGACTAAGAAGTCGACTTCAGCTTACACTCGAGGCTTGGAGAAGAAGGCGCCTCAAGAACAAATGATCAATTGCGACTACTCTGGCTGGATGAAGAAAAAGAGTGGTTCTCTCATGACCACCTGGAAAACACGTCTATTCATCCTCAAAGGTTGCCGACTATCATATTACTACGCGGACGACGATACTGAGGAGAAGGGCTTGATCGACATAGCATTCCATCGGGTTCTTCCAGCGCACAACGAGGCAATGACCAACTTTCACGCAGCCATGACTCGAGCATCTGGAAGCCCTTCAAGCCCATTACAAGGTACAACACCTACAATGGCCGAGCAGGACCTTCGTAATCACCCACCCAAAAAGGGCGAAGAAGACGATGGCTTGTTTATCTTCAAGCTCGTCCCACCAAAAGCCGGCTTGGCCAAGGGAGTCAGCTTCACCAAGCCTACAGTCCATTACTTCGCAGTCAACTCCAGACAGGAAGGACGCCTATGGATGGCAGCGCTTATGAAGGCCACCATTGATCGTGATGACAATGGCGTGGTCACGACAACGTACAATCAGAAGACGATCAGTCTCGCCAAGGCCCGCGAGCGTAAAGAGCGGCCGCCAGCCTTGAGAGAGGACGATGACCTTGACGGCCGTGCCGAGCTGGCTGGTGACGAAGACAGCGAACGAGGTCTCGGCATTGGCGGCATCGAGGAGAAAGACTCTGCCATGGCAGGGGCGGAAGAACGCCCCAACGGCGAGCACGTCGACGAAACATCTTTGGCGCCCAGTACAAACGCGACTGGGACAGAGGACGAGCTTAACGAGAAAGAGCGATTACCTGTTGCTATGAACGCCAGCTAGGAGAATTTGCAGCAGCTGCGAGCGTCCGCATCAGACGAGTTGCAAGCATCGCAGGCAGACGGATCGGTATCATCGCAAACACCGCCACAATTTTGTCCAGCGTACAGCGACGGCATTTTCGTCTACTTTTGAGACGCCCACGACATGTCTTCACATACTACCTTTTGTTTATTCGACGAAACGAAGCATATGACGGATGAAGATGGCTTTTTGCAGGGTATATGAAAGGCTGGACGATCCGCCAGAGACTGCAATTGCTAAGTAATAGACCACCAGACAAGGTCTCTTTTTTGAGCATAAATTGGGAGGGAAGAGGCTCTTGATACCACATATCGTTTTTCACAATACCCCCAAATATTGTTTTGTTGGAAGAGGGAAGCAAGTGAGAGAATTGGACCAAAAGAGAAAAAAATGCAACAAGTTGGCTTTAGTCATTACTTCGTTGAAAACACAAGTCATCTCATGATCTCGCCTCGTTTCCTTCTATCAATATCCTTCTCTAACGACTTTGGTCGTCACTTCATTAACAACCTTCCTCCCACCTTGACCCTCAGAGTACGGCGGTGGTGGTGCCGCCTCGCCCTTCCCATTTCCCGCTGTAGCCGTATACTCCATTCCCTTTCCCTTGCCTTTATGAACACCAGTCTGATTACTCTCATTACTCAATCCACTACAATCTTTGCAATTACTGCAATTGTTGCAATCGGTGCAGTCCTCGCCTATCCGAGCTTTAGCGAGCGAGCCCCAAAAGCCCAAGTGATAGAGAGGCTTAGGATGGTATGAAACGACTCCCCGGCTTCGGCGCAGGTTTCTTACATACAGTTGGAACAGTTTGAGAGGTTTTTGCTGTCGATGCAGTTGCTGCTGTGGCTGCAGGAGATGCAGCGGGTACCTTTTGGATTTTGTGGTAGGTTGGTAAGCGGTGGATGTAGGGCATTCGGAACGAAGTGTCGGTGAGGGAGGAGGGTTTTGAGGTGGAGGAGGTGTTGTGGGAGGAAGACTGACAGTTTGAACAATTATCGCAATTTTTGCAGTCGGTCATGTTACTGCAATCTTTGTTTCCGTCGGCGTCGGTTCCCATTGTTGATGGTGAGCAACCCATGAGTAAAGTAAAGACGGAGGATATGATTGAATTTTTTTTGTATTTGTGATGGGAAAGATGGTTGGCCTCCATCTGCCTCCCATGGCCGCCCTTATGTATTTGACGGTCGACCTTCGATATCGCCATACTGACGCATGAAGCTCCAAGCGAGCTGAGCAAGTCTGGTTCAGCTTTCGTGCCACAACTACGTATCTCGCATGATGTTCACGCAATCTACTGGCTTCCCAAAACTTCCTGATCTAGTCACTTCGTCGCTCGGAGTTCGATTTTGGTGCCTGATTAGAGCTCAATAAGCTTTGATATTGCAGGGTCTGCTTAGGAACGTCCACTGGATTGTCTTCCAATCTCGCTGCCTGGAGCCTCAGGCCGCGTTGACCGTGGAAGTCGTCGTAAGGCATTCTTGCTCGTTCTAGAGGCTGATGATGCATTGCGAAGGTGGTATGTTACATTGAGAGAGAGGACATCGTTCTTGCGAAGATGGCGGGACCTTGTTAGCGCGGTCTTGGCATTGAAAAGGGTGAAGCTTCCTCGACTGCTGCTTGCTTCTTCTCTCTCGCTTGTCACGACATCGGCTGCCATCACAGTCGTGTTTGACAGGACACTGACGTGGACTTAGACATCTTGACTCACTGCTCGAGCGCTCTCGCTATCGTGGAACCGGAAGATTGCCAGACGACGCCCATGCGCGCGGAGGGATCCTCAAACATCCGCAGACGCTCAATGGCCATCTCCAGCCTCATTCATGCCTTTCAGCGACTGTTCGAACAACGAACGCCAACTCACAGACCATCTGTTGTCTCCAGCATAGGCCAGATTAAGATCGCAGTAGTCCTCTCGTCTGCCTGTGGTCGTCCGTGCGCTGCTACATTTGTGTAGGCGCCGAGTACGTATCGCTAGCCGCTGACTTCTATTGGCCACGAGCATACTCTTAGACGAGCAGTATGAAACGACAGCAACCTCAACCTGGTATTCTCAAAGACAGAAATAAGCCAACTTATGTCTGAGTGGTCTCAACAAGGTTGTGTGAAGTGGTGCACTTTGGTATAAGTAATGCAATGAGCGGCTGCGTTCGTTGACGTTCAATCAGAATCCTGCTCGAGCAACTTTCACGAATCTCTTTTGTGTTTCTTATCTTCATTCCTTCTGGTCATCTATTTCCAAGCACTGTTCTTTTTCCACCTCGACGACTATTACGTTCAGAACAGATCTCCCGCTGGCAGGGATCAAACGACGCACAAGACCAACGAGACTTAATCTTCACATTTGCACAAGAACCAATTCATCGACACCTCACGACAATATGTCCATACCAGACTATGGCGCCGCTCCTTTGGCAAAGACTTTCGTCCTGGTCCGCGGTCTTTCACTTATGTCGATGATCGCCATTGTAGGCATGACTGCCAACTTCGTGGCTCAAATCGTCAGCACAAAAGTCGAACCACCTCGAGAAATTGTTGGAACCCTTGTGATCGTGAGTTAAGCCATATGTCAAGTTTTAAGCTCAAGCTGACTTGCTCTCTCAGACCTGCATGGCAGCCCTCTACTGCCTGATTTCAATCCCATTCTTCTATGCCCAAGCCAACCTTGGTCTCCTCATCATGACAGCCACCGACTTCCTCCTACTTCTGGCCTTCATCATAGTCTCAGTCGTTCTCGGCAGACCACTTTCCTTCTTGAACTGCATGCTCGTCGAGAACAAGGATGCAGCAGCGAACGCTCAATCCGCAGCAGCCTTCACGCAAGCTTTGGCAAGCAACCTAGGCAAAGCTGGTTCAACTTTGGGACTTGGCAACTGGGCTGGAAGTACGAGGACAAGTTGCTTTGAGACGAAAGCCATCTGGGGCTTGTGCATTTCTTTGGCAATCTTGTTCTCGTGCTCTGCGATCATTTTGCCTACGCTTTGGATGAAGATGAGAAAGATGGGTGGAGGAGGGAAGTCGGTTGTTTGAATGGGAGCCGAGACGAGTCTGACCGCGGATCGCAGCTGATGATCACTGAGGAGATTGAGCATGATCAACTGGATGGTGCATTGCGATTCGGAGTTGGGGTTTGGAAGTCTGGCAGTGCCGGTGAAATAATGTCTTCTTCGAAAAGTAGAGCCTACAATTAGACGTATTGGAGAATGTGCTATTAAGTATTCTCTCCCAAAGGTCCTCATCCGCTCCTCGTTGCAGGGTCGAAATGGCAGTGCAAGTCGGCGAAGTTCTAGTTGCCCAGCATATGAATACAAGGTTATCGAGCAGCATCGTCGACAATCATTCTCGGCTCAATGGTCAGGCATCTAAATCGCCGCGACTCGCGGTGCATCGCTTAGCTGAATGGCAGGGTGGACCTTCTCAGACTGCTCTTGGACAGCAGTTGGGAGGAATACATCGGGATTCGTATCACTGGGCCATTGGTGATTGTTTTTTTGCGACTCTCGGTTCATTTTGGTATTCGCTAGCATCGATCGAGTAAATCTGTGTCCATATCAGATGAGCCGCTTCCACAGTAACGTTCCGCGGGTTGAAGGTGACTGTTCGTTGAGTTCTGAAAGCTCGTTGGCAATGGAGTTCTCATCATGTGGAAGGAATGTTCCACCCGTATCTGTACCACAGCCAATGACCTCAACGACTGCAGCTTTTTGAAGGCGGAAGATTCTTTTGCTCTGGGCTAGTCAGAAATCGTAAGCGGTTCCCGAAGGCATCCAGCAAAGCGACTTCTGTGCCTTTCCTTCTGCTTTCATGGAGCCTGCGAAGAGGTGAAAGAGAAGGCCTTTAATCAGCCCTGTCGTATCAGTATGAAAAAGCAGAGGGTTCAGTGGAGATATGAAAGAAGTAGGTAAAGGCATAAGAGGCTGAAAATCGGATGTAGGTTGGTGTGCATTTCGGCATTTCGGCTCGTATCAATTGCTGCGCTTCATCCTCACCCGGTCAAAGTAGAAGAAGCCGCTCAAAGTTCTATTTTGAACAGTGTCTGAGACCCGTAGTATCCGTACGCCAAGTGAGTCGTGAAGTGACCTGTTATACATAGTCAGCACTTGCCCAAGCACACAGTGCTCATGTATGTTCTGACCTACCCATGCCTTTCCATCTCATATCCTCATCGCATGCAACAGAAACCACCCTCTACCGGCTGGCGCTCCAGACGCCCTTGAGGTATCCATCGCGCTGTGCCAATCGGTTGATGCAGTCATCGCTCTCGCCCATTGCGCGCACGAAGCCGCAGAGTGCGTAAACCTTGTTCTCGCCGGTGTAACGGCCGTTCTCGTCAACGTTTCCGACCGAGATCTGGACGGAGGCGTGGTCCTTGGCCTTGATGATGCGGTTGGTGGCAGAGCACTTGCGTGGGACGTAGCTAGGAATTCATGTTAGTGTCACACTCGGCATGGATCGAGGATATTCGGTGTGCGCATACAGGTCGACGAGCTCTCCGCGTTCGTTCTCCATGGCTGCGGTGTTGTGTAGGGTGTTGAGGAGTCGGTAGTTGTCTGCGGTGTGCTACTGTCGCTGCGATTCAAAGTTGAAGATGTCGAATTACAGAGTGTGCTTGGCAGTCGCGGAATTTCTGACGACGGAAGGTGCGCCGATAAAAGTCACGTGCATTATACTCGCCTTCTCATGAGACCAAAACAGTTTGAAACAGTTCTTCATTTTAATGCATTCATTCGACATTAACTTGCGCGCTACTAACTAGCAAACATGCTTTCTCGTACTCAGTACTCAATCATGAACAGAGAATGAAAGATTATCCAGATTCGCTTTCATAAACATCCAAGGGCCGGTGCTGTACACATTTTCCCAAAAGCCCGCAGTGTCCGTTCTGTCCCTGAGGGAGTGGAAGCCACCTCCGGAGGCATGTAAGGCATTACCTTTTGACCTCGCTACGCTTTTGCTCCGAAACAAATTCATAAATATGGCTTACAACATAAGTGCTGCAACAAAGAAACCGATCAGAGCAACGGCGCTGCCTGCAAAGATCTTGGGTGCTTGTGATGTATCAGAGGAGGAGCCGCCTTGAGAGAAGCCGCCACTGCTGGATTGTCCACTGCTAGAGCTGCCCGAGCCAGATTCAGTGCCAGAGCCAGAACCGCTGTCGGATTCAGTAGGTGCTTGGCCAGAAGAAGCGACGTTGCCGCCACCACTCACACCGGGCACACTTTCAGGTGTGTTGCTCATTGTGGGTGCCGATGAGGTCGCGCTGCTGCTACCACTTGGCTGCGCGCCATAGGTTGGGTTGTTACCACTGGCCATGAACGAGCTTAGGATTGTGTTGTTATTGCCAATGGCGACTGTGTTGTTGGTGCCTTCGATGCTTGTGTAGTAGTATGACTTGTCACCGAAGTTGTTGGAGAACCCACTTGGTGGGTCGTAGCACTCCACTGAGACATCGTTGACCATAGCATAGTAGTATCCGTTCTGCATGTATGGGCTGTCCCAATCGACAAGACCACCAGCCCACTCAATGGTTCCCTCGCCGTTGCTGGACAAACCAGCTGGCCAGAGAGAGAGCTGAACGCGAGCAGGAGTCTGTGGGTAGTGGTAGCTGTTGGTAGAGCTGTTCCATGTCTCGTCCTTGTTCAAGGTGCGCATGGAATTGCCGTCGATTGACCAGGTTGTGGTATCCGGCTTCCAATCGATGCAATACTCGTGGACGTTCTGGCGTGTGTCTGACGCGTCCAGCGAATCCATGTTGTGGTCTGTGCCCATTAGCATACGTAACCTGCAAAAATGCATCAAGTACTTACAGTCAGTGATTCCCTGGTAGTAGTAGTTGCTCTGAGCATGCTGAACATCGTCGCCAACAAATTCGAAATCGATTTCGTCCTTCATGTCGCTCATCAGGATGAAAGCAGTCACAACACCCTTGCCCTGACTGGTAGTCATGGTCGCGCAGACCTTTCCGTACCAGACATAGTGCGTGCTCGAAAGCAGAGTGCCGACTGTGCTGGGTGCCATGGTGAGCAAAAGAGAGTCGCCGTTGTATGCTACAGGTGTTCCAGAGCTGACCCAATTTGCCTTGCTTCCATCACCAAGGTATACGGTGTTCTTCGCTACATCATCGAGAGATGTGAGCTTGTAGTCCTGGCTCTTGCAAACGTTCGAAGGCATGCATGACTGGAGGTTGAAGGACGATTTCGGGTCGCATCCTCCCAGACAGTATGCTCCTACACCACATTGTCCGTACTGAGAGCAGCAAGGCGCATCAGATGGGCATTGCTTGCTAGGACTGCAAGTTGGTGCACTGCTTTGCGCGGTAGCAGCCGACAGAAGAGCCAGGATGGTGGCCGCGGAGCTGAAGGTGGACTTCATGGTCGCGTGTTCACGCTGCCTGGGTCGTCGCAAATGCGATATTTATGACGGAGAATATATGCGTGGTCCAGAGAAGTCCCAAGCACAGCGAGCGAGTGTGGTGCTACCAGCAGGTCCTGTATATCGATGGACAGCGAGTAGCCGGGTCGACGATGCCGTGGCGAGAGGTTAAGGCTGGGGTGTTTCCTTCCACAGTTTCTCCTGGTCGCCACCAAATCAAAAGCGAAGGTGGTAAAAATAGGTATGTGCAGAACAAAGCGACCGGATGTGTTTCCTCCCTTCTCCAACGAGTGTACCCAAGAAACGCACAAATGCAAAGGTAGTGATACTGTCGTCGACGATGACCTGAAGAACGAGGAAGGGGAGGTGGAGATGTGAAATGGATGCTGGCAGAGGCACATTAGACTCTAACCTTATTGGCTGACATTGCGTGGCGAGCATTCCTTGGTGGTTTCTAGAGCAAATGAAGGTAAGCGTTGACAAGGATAACTGTGAAACTCGCCTGTCTGGGACAAGCTGGCCACACAATATGCAGAACACGAAGTCAATATTTCTTCGCGGGTTGGCGCGCTCAACCGTTCCTCGACCAGTGGCGAATCAGATCCTCTTCGGCCCGTGTTCAGGAACGCCTCGAACAATGTTCGCGGAAAGAGATCTTTCCATGTTGATCTGGTGACATTCGCTCCTTTCTTGAGATACATCACGCATCGCGACAAAGACTGGCACGCCGTTTCAACTCTTCGTGAATGTTGCCAGCCTGTCGCAGCACAATCCTGCGCAAGCTCGTCAGATGACAAAGCGTTGGAGCTACCATACGCGTTCGGTAGACTTGACCGAGCGGGTTCCCAGTAGGATCGTAGGCCGACGCAGCTGGAGGATGGTCTTCGAGCAGCGAACCAGTATAAGTCTGGTGTGAGTTGCATGTGTCGTATCACCAGACTGTCAACTGTCAATGTCGAAGCCGCATATTATCCTTGTACACGGCGCGTATCACCGCGCATGGCATCTGCAGCCATTAAAAGCAGAATTGGAACAGAATGGCTATGCGGTCTCTACTCTGGACTTACCCGCAGCTGGTCCAGATCCAGAGAAGCTGCCTGTAACAGGTGGACTACGAGCAGATACCGATGCTATTAAAGCATTGATGGAAGAAGTGGCAGCCAAGTCTGAAAGCATGATAGCAGTTCTGCACTCATATGGAGGTATTCCTGGTGGAGAAGCGGCCGCAGAACTGAGTGAGGGAGCTAGAAAGAAGCTCAAAAGATTGGTATATCTGGCAGCGCTGGTCATTCCTCAAGGTTCATCGCTTTTCAAGCCCACAGGGGGCAAGACAGGAGCAGCATGGGCACAGCAAAGAGTTAGCAGGCGGCTTATGAGGCTTTTCAATCATTGCTAATGTGCCAAAGGACCACATTGTCTTTGTGCCGGATCCTGCACCAACATTCTACCATGATTGCGACCAAGAGCTTGCAAAAGAGGCATCCAGGCACGTAGTCCCACACTCTTACTCTTGTTTCAAAGGAGACACAGGACATACGCCGGGCGCCGTATGTCCATGCACCTATGTATTCACTGTCAATGATAGACCAGTGCCGATTGATGTCCAGAAGATGATGCTAGAGTACCGTGTGAAGAAGGACGATCGAGATAATTGGGAGACATATACGTTGAACACTGGTCACAGTCCGTTCTTGTCTGATACCATAGGTTGTGCCAGGCTTGTCAGAAGGATTGCTGGTGAAGACATGTGAGTAAATTATCCTTGGGCAATTGCACAAACCTTGCATCCTGACGTCTATCAACAGTCCGAATCTTACACCTGCAGATTTATGAAAGCACGAAAGTCGCCAGAGTGCTGCTTCTTTGGAGGTTCTTGGTCACTGATTAGGAGACGAAAGCTGAGAGTGTAGATGAAGGATTGAGGGTTGTATGCAGATTTCGAATTGGCGAACTGACGAATTAGCCCTGCCATGATCCTAGCACTGTGATGCCGAGTTCCCGAGCAACCTTGAAAGTCTAGAGAGCTCTTCCCCTTTCTCTTCCAACCACAACAACTTCTACACGCGTCATCACTTGACCACACCTCGCATGAGCGTCTTCTATGCAAGAGTGCATACTCACTGCAGCATTATTAACCATTTATGGCGATATGCAATCGTGCCTCTCTGTTCCTCGACCGTAGACATTTCGTCATGCTGGAAGTCAAATCCCGATCCCTGTCGCTCGCGGCTATATGTACAAGCTCAAGATGCTGAAGGGAGCAGCTCAAACATCAACAGGTAGGTACTGCTTTCCAAGCACTCTTCTCTTCGAGCCGTGCGTACAGAATCATGGAGCACAGCAAGACCCAGCAACCGAGCATCAGATGGGGTGTAATAGGTCAGTCAACCAAAAGCATGGTGTTAAGTATCGTGCTAAAATGACACAGGCAGTGGGATGATATCGAGCTGGTTTGTGTCAGACATACTCAAGCCCGACTGGCCAGAGAAGAGCGCACATCATGAAGTCGTGGCCATTGGAGCTTCCAGCTTGGAGAAGAGCAAACAATTCATCGAGAAGCACGTAGTCCCAGCATCGCCAGTCAGGCAACCTACTGCATACGGCTCATATCAGGAAGTCTACGATCATCCAGAGGTCGACTGCATCTACATCGGGACACCACATAGCTTCCATAAGCAGAACTGTCTCGATGCCATCAAGGCTGGCAAGCACGTCCTTTGTGAAAAGCCGTTCGCGATGAATGCGAAGGAAGCTCAAGAAATCTTCGATGCTGCGAAGCAGAAAGGCGTATTCGTCATGGAAGCAATGTGGACTCGGTTCTATCCTCTTGTGAAAAAGATCCAAAATCTCATTTTCGTTGAGAAGAAGCTCGGAAATGTGTACCGGACTTTCTGTGACTTTGGTCTGTCAATCGACATACCGAGTCTGCCTGCGAGCAGTCGATACAAGGATCCTGCACTTGGAGCTGGAAGCCTTTTGGATATTGGCATTTATAGCTTGACCTGGGGAATTATCACATCAACTGACAAAGTCGGCGAAAAGGCAGAAGATCCAGAGGTCAGCAGCTTGCAAACGCTGAACGACGGAGTCGACACTTCCAGCTCGGTTCTTCTACGATACTCTTCCACTGGCAAACAAGCAGTCTGCACGTCGACAACGGATGTGGTTGGGCCGACCGCCTTTGCACGAATCGAGGGCAGCAAGGGTTCCATCGTCGTCCACGGACCTGCTCCTAGTGCTCCTGAAAGCTTCGACTTCATTCCCAATGATGGCGGCCCAAAAGAAGAATTTCACTTCGAGAAGCCAGGCTTTGGCCTCTTCTGGGAAGCGGATGCAGTTGCCCACGATATCACATCCGGCAGGAAACAAAACGCGACCATGCCCTGGGCTGAGACCTTGCGGGTGATGGGCATTATGGACGGCGTGCGGCAGCGAGGCGGAGCCCGATTTCCGGTTGATGACTGGTAAGAGGCTCAGATTCAAAGAGGCATATGGACACCTATACAGAGCCGCACCACCTCGGCACTTAGCCTAAGTTACATACCCGTCCTGATGATCCGCCGAGAACATGAATGCAACCCTGAACGGGATATCATACAACCATACGACAGCCTTCAACTCAATCCTCCGGAGCGCAGCCTAATTTAAGTGATGCTGACCACACTGAATCCAAAACTCCCCAAGCGTCCAGCCTTTAGGCACATGCAATGCACAACTCTCGCCTGATTGCTCGAGCCGGCCGCGTGCTCTGGCGGGGGATTTCTGGCTCGTGTCGAACTCAACCGGGGTGGAGCGCGCCCACATTCGCGGTGCCCCACCACAGGTCCCAATGCTCGACGTCAATTGCTGGAGAAATTCTACAACAAAGAGACGCCGTGGAAATCATGTGGATATGAAAGATCTGTTCCTTGCGCATAACTCGCATAGCACCGGATATTCTTACGGACAATAGTAAAAACAAGTATTTGGACTTCAAACACGCTGTCAAGGATCAAACGTTGGTACCTCCCTTTCTATCGTGAACAATTCTCGTTGCCCGTCGGAGCTGTGGTCACCTGCCGAACTTCTGACTACTGACTAGACTCCTTTGTCTCAATCCTTCCTTCTTCTCTTCTTCTTTTCTTCTCTTCTTCATCATGAAGCAAGTCGACGAAGCTTCTGTTCTCAACATGTCTAGCACAACTACCACGCAAACCGTAGCACCTAGCAAAGCGAACATTGGAGTCTACACGAATCCTAACCATGATCTCTGGATCGCAAATGCGCTTCCAAGTCAAGAAGAAGTCGAAAAAGGCGAAAGTCTGAAACCCGGTGAAGTCACAGTCGCGATCAAGAGCACCGGAATCTGCGGGTAAGCAAGAAACTCTCCCTCCATTCACTCGGTCACCATTAACACTTCCTCTTCCCTCACAGATCCGATGTCCACTTCTGGCACGCAGGCTGCATAGGTCCCATGATCGTCAACGACGACCACATCCTAGGCCACGAATCCGCCGGAATAATCGTAGCAAAACACCCCTCGGTGACCTCCCACTCCCTCGGCGACCGCGTCGCAGTAGAACCCAACATCATCTGCGGAGAATGCGAACCCTGTCTCACAGGAAAATACAATGGTTGCGAATTCGTACAATTCCGATCTACACCTCCCATCCCAGGTTTGCTTCGTCGCTACGTAAACCATCCAGCTGTTTGGTGCCATAAGATTGGGGATATGAGTTATGAAGACGGTGCGCTTTTGGAGCCGTTGAGTGTTGCTTTGGCAGGGATGCAAAGGGCGAATATCACATTAGGGGATTCTGTGTTGGTTTGTGGAGCTGGACCGATTGGTTTGGTTACTTTGGCGTGTGTGAAAGCTGCTGGAGCGGAACCGATTGTGATTACGGATATTGATGAAGGGAGGTTGAAATTCGCGAAAGAGTTTTGTCCGAGTGTTAGGACACATAAGGTGGAATTCAGCGATACTCCGGAGATGTTTGCGGAGAAAGTTGTCAAGTTGGCGGATGGAGTGGAGCCTGCTGTTGTGATGGAATGTACTGGTGTCGAGTCTTCGATTTCTGGAGCTATTCATGCTGCGAAGTTTGGAGGGAAGGTTTTTGTTATTGGTGTGGGAAGACCGGAGATTAAGATTCCTTTCATGAGGTTGAGTACGCGAGAGGTGGATCTTCAGTTTCAGTATCGTTATGCGAATACTTGGCCGAGAGCGATTAGGTTGTTGAGGGGAGGTGTTATTGATTTGACGAAGTTGGTTACGCATCGGTTTACGTTGGAGAATGCAATTGATGCGTTCAAGGTTGCGGCGGATCCTAAGCAAGGTGGTATCAAGGTTATGATACAGAGTATGGAGGAAGGAGAGAAGTGAGAGATGCTTTGGAGGTTATGGGTTTGGGATTTGTATCAGCATGGCGTATCACGGCGATAGATTCTCTCGCATGGAGCTGGGGTGGAAAGTAGTAGAGATCTCATAACAGTGTGGAGTCGGATGCAATGCGACAACGTTGTTTTATGAACAGCTATCTTCCTTCGCCTTTCATGGATCGATGATGAACTCACCTCGCACGAAACAAGCCCAAGCATCGCAATGGCCCTTTGAGTTCTCCATCAGCGGTACGCAATGAAGATACTGTCTGCTCTTCTCTCCCCAGTATGCTTCGCAATTGAAAGCTTTGGCTTTCGTGCCTTGCTTGGCCACATTGGCAACAATGCAAGCCTGGAAGTCTTGCGCTTCCTGAGTATCTCCAGGTGTCACCTCAGCATCGCCAATCTCTTTCGACTGGTACCAATCCGTGTACAGCCTTTGAGATACCCAAGGGAGTCGCATACTCGAAGGCAAGCCGTTGTCGTGGAAAGCGATGGGTCGAAGGATTAGGAAGTCCTCGTAGTTCTCCTTGATGCGGTCAAGCGAGGACATCAAAGTCAAAGTCTGCATGCTCGCAGTCTCGGAGTCGAGTTTCTTGAAGATAGCGGCGGTCTCGTCCACGAGATCGCTCGTGTCGGCAGCAGCTTGTAGCTCGTCTGCAAACTCAACCCAGTCGATGTCGGGAGACTCTGTTGGCGAATCTTGCGAGGGACCTGCGACTTTGACATCGGCGTATGCCTTGCCTGTGGCTTCTGCGAGTTCAGCAAGAGCTGCTTTGACGAAGTCGTCTGTAACATCTTCCTCGGCCATGAGCGCGTAGACTTGCTTGCCGGTCTTGCGATCCACGACCTGTGTTTTGCATTGAAGTACAATTCTGATACCGGAGCTGCCGCTTGATGGAGCTTCGATGCTCAAAGCACATTCGACTTCTGTGCCGTACGGTACGCTGAGATAGGTGCATACGCCAACCTCGAGTGTGCTAGAACCGTGTCTGTAACCTTTTGAAACGTAGCGTATAGGTGTACCATGGACCTTGGTGTCGCAAAGAGCAACACCACCGAAATGTCCTTTTTGTGCTGCCTTGGATATCCCGCCTTGCGACTGCGAGCCGTTGATGGTGCGGTGATCATTGAGGAAATTCTGATTCTGCCGAGAATATAAAGTTGAGGCGGATGTCAGCGTCGGAAGTGAGACCTGGCTAAATGATGAGACGACACTCTCATCATCGGGAACATCATCAAGATCCCACCAATCTCCCGACACATGCTTGATAAGCATTCGAGACTTCGCGAGAGCCATCACTAGTTGATCAAGTTGAGCAGGTGTGATCTTCAAAGCATCGTCTTTGATCTTGAGCTTTCTCACATCGCCAATGTAGATCTGGCTTGTACGCCGCGAAAGTGCTCTTGGAGCCCTTGGTGTGGGACACTGGTCATCGTCGTCGGTCTCGCGCGGAAGTGTAGGGCTATCAGGACTGGCGGAAGGACTGCCGACTGGGCTAGACAGGAAAATCTGCGATCTTGTGACATCGACCGGCGTGAAGTAGATGTCGTCCTTTTGTCGAGATCGTCCAGATCCAGATGATGTGCTAGAGCCGCTCGGACTTCTCTTATGGCCAAGGTCGTCCGTGTCAATGCGAAGATCGAGTTGAGTGCTGGTGATGTGGTCCGGAAGTGCTTCATACTCTTCCACTCTCTGTTTTACGCTCACGGGAGAGGCGCTGTATGTTGTGGCTGGAAGTAGGAGATTTGCGCTGTCTTGTGGAGGTGAGTAGACCACGGGCTTAAGCAGTTGCACGCTGGCCTCCCTTGCCACCCTGACCTTAGGCAGAGACTCCGCAAAGTCCGCAAAGTCGATGGACGATACGCTGCCTCGAGAGGCATGTGGGGACTGTGTGAAGATGTCAGTGTCGGTCGATACATCCGGCTCGTCCTCATCGTTGAAGTTTGTGCTGGGTGTAAAACGCACACTTTTGCGCTCTCGAGACTGACGTCTTGCTTGGCTTTCGTCCTTCGCCTGGTCCATGGACTGCTTCTGCTGTCGCCGATGCAGCTCATGTGCTTCCTGTTTCCCAAGCAATAGCGACCCTCGTAAAGCGTGCGCAGAGGCAACTGAGTAATCGCTGTGTCCCATAATGATTGACGGAAATGTCTCAAATCGTGTCTTAACTATAATTTATGTCTTGTCAATGGTGTTCGGTTTGACCTGCAGTACCTTGATATTAGTTGTATCGCCGGTCACAGACCTAAACTGAGAGAAAGGTGGCTGCCGGCCGTTAGTAGATCATTAAAGTGAGGAAATCGAGCATGTGAATGTTACACTGTGCGGTGTGCGCGAGAAGTCCATGTGATGAGGCTGACTCGGCTACAAAGACGCATTGTCTTTGAAGGGTCAATCTCGTGGCGTCCATGATGATGGAATACAAAACAAAGAAATAGGCGTGAAACCAAGAAGGAGAATAGAAACAAGGACAAAGCCTCGCCGAATCGTGATGTCTTGATTGACAATGGCTATCGCATGAGCCTCGGGTCTGGATGTGCTGTTGGACGCAGTCTCTGACTTCTTGCTTCAGATTCGCATCACTTCATAGACCATGATGATCGTAGCATTCCTTGCTCAATAGTCCCTCGTACGCCGACGCTGGACGCTGTATTACGCTGTACAAAGCGAAGACCAAATGCGTAGAATAGTGAATTGCTTGGCTCTGCGCCAGTGCCATGATAACGAATGCTTCTCCACCGAAGCAAAGTCGAGAATCAACCACCTAATCCAGGCTTGTGTTTGAGAGATCCGCAATCAATTCCTCCTATGGATTCGTCAAAAGGTATTCAACAGCGCCCTGTACGCTGCCACCGCTTCTCCGCAATGCTGTAACATTGCGCTCGAACTCGTAAAAGCCCATGTCGTTCAACTGCCGAAGTTGATCGGCATAGCGCTCCTCAGGCGGGCGATTGTCGGGTGGACCTTGAGGCTCTGGAGATCCTCCGAACCCTCCCATACCACCAAGAGCACCAAAAGGGTTGAAGCCGCCTTGCCCTCCCTGTCCGCCTTGACCTCCGCCGCCAAATGCTTGCATCATTTGCTGCATGAGTTCCGGATTTTGCGCAAGCTGTTGCATAGATTGAGCGAACGGGTTCTGCTGATCACCGCCTTGATTCTGTGCACTTCCAAAAAGGCTGCCAAATGGGTTTCGCTGAGCAGAAGTGTTTGCATCTCCGCCTGCACCGCCAGCATTGGCACCCAGAGCACCTGCGCCGCCACCTGGAAACAGTGCCGCGAAGGGATTCGCAGGCGGCGCTTGAGAGCCGGCCTGCCCTTGTGTGCCGTTCGTTGCCGTGTCATTACCTGCATTGGTTCCTTCTCCAGCAGGAGTTGTATCGGTCTGGCCAGGCATTGGAAATGCGCCCTCGCCACCTGCACCATTTCCACCCATCGCTCTCTGCATGTTCATTTGCATTCTTATCATGTCTGGATTGAACATCATCCGCCGCATTTCTGGGTTCTCTATCGCTGCACGAGCCATGGGGTTGTTCCGGATCATTGGATTGTTGCGGAGCATGTCTAGTACAGCCGGATTGTTCATAGCTTCATTCATTTGCTGTGCAAAGTTGGGATCTTCGAGCAACCTAAGCATCTGATCCGGGTTCGGCGGCGCACCCATTCCTCCGTCCGCGCCAAACATGTCTGCGCCGGGCAGTCCGTGAAAGCCAGCATAGCGAGCGCCAGTGAGTTGTGCTAGGGGATTGCCAGCACCAGTGCCAGCGGCGATGTTTGACGGCACATTTGAGGCAGGTTGTCCAGCTCCCGGCGGAACTGCGGATCCGCCTTGGTTGGCAGGAGCCTGCCGCTGATTGCTCGGCGCACTCTTGACGAGATGGACGGTGTTGCCATCTTTGATCTTATAGCTGCCTAATGTATCGGCGTCCTTCAGCACGCGGCCACTGTAGATGAGGCGTTGCGACTCCGGTGGTACATTGGCATATTCTGAGCCTGATAGCTTCTGCTTGAGATCGGCGACTGTCGTCGAGGCTGGGAGTGTGAGGGCGTATTTGGCGTCTGAGGATGACTTGATGTTAAAGGTCACCTGCTGGTCGCCCTCAGTGTTACTGTCGGCCATCTTGGCCCAAGACGAGAGTGATGTTCGTTCGATTTGTTGCACGATGCCGGTCTCGGCGGGGCTCAGCTCTCAGATATGCTGCGTTCTGAAGGCTCGATAGTGATATGGGATGCGGCTGTATTTGTGAAATAATACGTGTTGTGTTTTCCGCGCGCAGATTTGTGGTCAGCAAGCAAGCAGCTGCAGTATTGATTGTCCCGGGCAGGAAGAGTAATGCAGCCGAGACGGAAGTTCAGAATCACAAGGAAGCACCTTCGATCGCAACAGCCACGAGCCACATGTGAATGACGACGAATTTGAGGCTGGAATCTGAGACCACGCACCACGAACCACGACTTGCGGCAGGAGCGTCACATGCACACGACTTTTGCATTCACTCAACCTCATCGGTTAGTCCGTCGCCGCTGCAATGTCAACCTCGGCAGGATACTGTAGGTGTAGACGGCAACCAAGGTAAACTGCTGCAACAACATCTCTTCCCTCTCAATGTGATCGAGATATCCCTCTTTACGCTCTATCCCATCAAATCTCTCTTACACATCCCCTCACAATGAAAGCAATCCAAGTAAAAGAATACGTAAAAGGTCCCCGCGACCTAACCGTCTCAGAAATCCCCGACCCAGTCCCAACACCAGATCAATACGTGATAGCCGTAAAATCCTGCGCTACAAACTTCTTCGACCTGCTCCAAATCCGAGGAAAATACCAACATCAGCCTCCCTTACCATGGGTTTCAGGAGCCGAATTCTCGGGCGTAATCCTCGCAACTCCCTCCTCACCAGCAAGACGTCCACCGAAATTCAATGTCGGTGATAGAGTATTTGGGTCAGGGCAGGGAGGTTATGCGTATAAGGTGTGTGCCTCAGAGTCTCAATTGCAGCCGATACCCAAGGGATGGAGTTTCTTTGACGCTGCGGGATTGTTTGTTACGATGCCGACAAGTTATGGGGGCTTGGTGACGAGAGCAGGGATTAAGAAGGGAGATTGGGTTCTTGTTCATGCTGCGGCTGGTGGTGTTGGATTAGCTGCTGTACAGATTGCGAAAGCTTTTGGTGCGACTGTTATTGCGACGGCGGGAACGAAGCATAAGTTGGATGTTGCGAAGAGTTTTGGTGCGGATTATGGTGTCGACTATCGGGACGAGAACTGGCCAACGAAGGTACTGGACCTTACACCCAAGAAGAGGGGTGTTGATATCGTTTATGATCCCGTGGGCTTGATTGACAAGAGTCAGAAGTGCATTGCTTGGAATGGAAGGTTGCTGGTGATTGGATTCGCTGGAGGGAATATTGAGAAGATGGCGACGAACAGGATTCTTCTGAAGAATATCGCTGTTATGGGGCTGCATTGGGGAGCATATGCGAAGAATCAGCCTGAGACGATTCCACACGTTTGGGAGGAATTGCACAAGCTGATGGAGAGCAAGGCTATTCGCGCCACCAACTACACAGATAAGGAGTACAAGGGCCTAGAATCTGTGCCAGCAGCACTGGAAGCATTGGGAGGTAGGGATACATGGGGCAAGGTCGTGGTAGACCTGCCAGAAGCAAAGGAGAGCAAGCTGTAGATCAATTGACAAGTACTGTACATGAGCTTGGAGCCCTGCTTGCATTATTTGATAATCTGGGATCTGTTCCATGCACTTCTCGTCGGCGGACTATGCCGTCTACATGTCTGTTGTAATTGTGGAGCATAAAGCATTCCACATCTTGTGGCATAAACCACAACAAAACCTCAATCGGAGATCTGAATTTTCAATTGCTACTCCCCAGCGCCTTGCTCTGAAAAACATGCCAATCGACTCGTCCTTGCCGGGTCGAAAGTTGGGTATCTCATCTCAATCACGATTCACTTTCCGCACTTCGTATCCGTCTGTGTTTTTGGTCCTTCTTGCATCTGACTGTCTTGTTGACACGAGCCCCGGTGGCCCTCATATCAGACGACCTTCTGTAGTCGAATCGCGTCTTCTGCACTGCAATGCTCGACCGTCGCGATTGGTTGGCATCTGGGCTGTCATAGCCCTCGTCGTCGACCTCAATCGTTGGTGATGCGGAGTCTGAGTTCACATCGCATTGATCCTGACAGGCGACCATTCGCGATACTAATGCTTCGATGTCCTTCGTGTGTGTTGTTGAGCACAGCAGTCGCGTATTGGCTTGTCTTTGCATGCGTCGAGAGGGTGAATGTGGTCTGGCGGGTAGTGTGCGCGATCGTGAGACAGGCGCAAGATCAATGTCGTCCCGAGGAATCTCCCAGCCGGCATCGTCGTCGGTGTTTGCGTATGCTTCGCAAGAGTCGTAGCATATTTGTGAATCGTGTCTTAATCTTGAGGTCGCGAAGCTTGCGGCGAGATCAGTGACTGAGAAGCGAGGTGGTGGATATGGACCGGTGGGAGAGCATGGAGAGACTGAACGAGAGGTCTCTCTTGTCGAGATAGTATGGCTAGTAGAGTCCAGTGACGGCGACCTAGGAGTGTCGAACGTGAAGTTGGCGTCGAACATGGTGGTGTGCGTAGCGAGAGCGAAGGATCTCGATCGAAGACGAATCCGGGAGTGAGACAAGATGTATATCAGGTCACTTCACATGGGACGATCCACAAGCACAAGGCGGGCCGCCAGAGGTAATAAGTGGACAAGATCTAGGCGACGAAAGGCGAGTTTGAAGACCAGTGGTACCAGTAAGTCAACCATGCCCCAGGATGATATGGGAATAGGCTGGGCGAGAAGCTGCCGACATGCAGCGTGAGACGTCTGTGGGCAATCCAGAAGCAATCCTTGCAGCAACAACCAGTTTTGCTGCACGCGCGGCGAAAAAGTAGGGCCGCGAAAACCGGAGAAGTGCTGGCGGTTATCAATGTGGCTCCTTGCGATGACAAGCAAGAAAGCAACGTTGCTCTCCTCGTTCGCATGGGTTGCACACGCCGTTGAGGAGAACGGAGCCAAGTGCCGCGAGGCGATTCGATCCAGACCTGTCCTGGAGATCTGTGCTCAGCCCAGTGCGCTTGGGCTCACACTCCCCTGCGTGGGCAAGGTCAGATAGGCTGCTCACACCAATCACGCAGCGGCAGAATCTACTGAGACAGGCCTAGCTTCACCACGTTGCATTGCGTGCAGGCGCTAAGTGATCTTCTGGAAGACACCTGTGGAGCGGATGTCCGTCTCAACCCAGCGCCTCGTGGTGTTCCTGCGGCAAGCCGAATGCGTTGCAGAAGACGAGCTGGCGGCGCCAGATGAAACTGCAGCATGAGTTGCATCTTCTCTGCTGCCGTCGAATGGCGATGGCACGGGTTGAGAGAGATGCTGAAGCGGCTTGAAAAGGGCCGCTGTGTGCCCGAACTCAAGAATCGATCGCCACCATCGCCGAAAACAAAGCCGTTGATCTCTTGAGACGGAGCACGGCACTTTTAGAGCTTAGGTGCGACATCACCGAATGAATGTCGGGTGTCCACATTGAAGACGATGGCCGTGAAGTCACAGCTGGTGGAAGAAGTGAGCCCGAAAGCGTGGTGAATTTCGTCATGAATCGATGCAGTGGCCTGCGCTTGCCCAGTGAATGGTTCGATCCTCATCGTGCGTGCCTTGCACTGCGTCTGCTCCGCGCAGCACTTTCGGCATCCCAGTTTTGATCTTCCTCGAACTTGGCCCCAACTTCTGTTCGTTCATAGATTGAGTTCAGCTATAGAAGCGCGTGTCGGGGCACCTTGGTGGTTCTCTGTCGTGCAACTCTGGACCAATCATTTACCACACGCCACAGCGTAATCACGACTTGGCCAGAGACGCCTTCTGCGCCGTGGCGGCCTCACGACTCTGCGACACGATGCCGCTCGTCGGCTGGCGAGGACGAACTTGCTCGGAGATGCTCAACCCGGTGGCTGAATGGCACTGTCCGTTGCCCTGACCTCATCGTACCGCGCGGAGAGTTGAGACCACGAGGTGTGGTGCAGTGGTAGAATGGCGGGTGAAAGTTTAGCAGCTGTATTTATCCAGACATCGGAAGACCTGCCACGAGTAAGCCGCCTGCAATCTTGGTAGAGTTGGTTGAGTTGTATAGCACAGCTATGGTATAGGTACGAATCAGACATTTCAACGTTCATGCTACTTCAATCTCGAGACGCGTGTGTCTCAATCCAGGTCAGTGCTACATGCTTTCAACAGACCTGCCACTTGGTCGCGAGAATCTGGGCAAGCAACAGCGGCAGCAAGTAAGCATCGAGGGAGAAAGCAACTACTTAGATTGGATCGAAGCAGGAACGAGACAGAACCGTCGTGATAGCCACAAGTGTTCCAGTCATCAAGCTGGAAGTCTCGTATGCTTTCCCTCGCATATTGCCAGCCTGTTCGACCCTTCTAGTCTTCGGTGCGCCGCGATAGGTAGAGTACATCTGCGCTGTCGTGCTTCTGTCCGTGTCTGGCGGTCCATATCGTTCTACGAGAGAACGTTAGGCAAGATTTCGTTCGTCCTCACCTCCGCCTCTACACTCTCCAGCGACAGTGACTTCTCGAAAGTCTCGGCGTGGTTCAGGTACCGTTTTTCTGCGTTCAGCCCTTCATTGACAGCGCATGTCATCATGAACTCACGCAAGACAAGCCAATATACGCTCGCGAGCGGGATGATGAGCGAATATGGTGCCAAGGACGAACATCTTGAGCTCATAGAGATGTGCATAGGGAGTCAGGTACGAGATACAACAAATATTGTCTTGTCTCGGCACTCGGTGGCCTTCCATTAGCGTGCGGCATATAGTACCCAATAGACAGTGTAGAAACTCTGACACGAACAGCACCGCGTCAAACTTTCTCCTAGAGCCGAAGGCATCGTCCACTTCGTTTGCAGTTCCGACTTCGAAGCAGATCAATTCGCATCAAGCTTTGCTCAAATCATCTGGAGAAGGGCTTGTGCGATACTACGCGGGACCGGATCTGCATGTGAAACTAATTCCTGGCCTCGTCAAGCAGAAATCTCCTCTACTCCCATTGTGCTGCCATGACCTCTATTGTCAGATCTACAGCAGCTCGAGCAGTTCATCTGCGTATCTCGCCACGGCCTTCGAATCTAGGAGAGTCACGCGAGATCCTGCGTCTGATCTCACAGTTTGGCGAGGTGGAATACTATAAGAATTTGAAATATGATACGCTCTCTGCTCCGAACACGACATTGGTCATCTTCCGAGATGAAGATGCAGCCTACGATTGCCTGAAGCGGAGCCCTATACGCTTTCGCATGGGAAGAGCTCCAGTGCCGGGTGACCAAGAATCAGAGACTACCCACCAAGAGCATGCCAGTATGCCAGCGCAGCCGCATCCACAACCGGACACATCTCCTCGACCACAACGCCGCGGAGCTTGGGGTCTCTCGCAAACTCGCTCAATGTCGACAGAAAGCCTCCCAAAACCGCCATCTCGACCCAACCAAATGCCATTCCAATCCCCTCCTCCACCGATGTTAGAATCGCGCCTCTTCCAAGTGTTGGTCAATCCAGCCCGCATCCATTTCAGAGATCAGATTAATATGGGCTGCTATCATGGCCAATTCAAGCTTGATACAAAAAGTATTGCTCAGCGAGATCTGGAGCAGACTGTGCCGCTGCCAGGGCTCAGTTGCGTTAATTGGCGAGCATTGGATAAGCCATGGCGAGTCATTGATAAGGAGAAGGATGAAGAGCATAACGGACCAAACAGACGGAAAACGCTGAAGGAGCTATATGAGGAAGGTGCGCAAAAAACGGACTTCAGAAATGAGGCTTTGCCGAATTGAATCAATGACCCGCACCTCACTTTTGAAGGCACAGCGATCACTCGGACAATCACATCACCTCGAAGCGCATCACTGCAGAGACTTCACCATCGCCTGCTAAGTGCGTGGGCTCCAGGTGCAACCCTTCAGCGCTTGCCTGAGGTTGGCATCTGTCTAAACGCGTGGAGCTGTCGCGACTGCGCTCCATCATTAGTCGCACTATCAGACTTCTGAAAGTCCGTCTCCAAAGCAACGACAACTCGAAACGTTTATTGCCCTCAACAACGAACAACATCGACATACCAGCATGTTTCGATCCGACTATGCGATCAAATTCGCGAAGCAATCACTATGTCGAAGACTAGTGGAACGTGAGAGAGAGCGCGAGGACAAGTTAGCTGTCAACAAGAGCCTCTGCCAGCAGCAGGAACGCAAGGCTAGGTTGCGCGGCTGTGGTTGTCCTTCCTGCCAACCTGAGCTCTACGACAGTCCGGAACCCGTCTTCAATGCTTGCAAAGGTCTTCGATGGCGCAAAGAGGATGCTTGGGATCTCGCACGCATGGCTGTGGCATCTTTCGCTAGGGTCAAAATGGTGCAAAGCCAGCTCACGGCCCTCGTCTCTTGGTCGACTTGGTCTTCTCGTGCAGATCGTAAGACCTCGCGAACGCTCAGCGAAAGCGACGCCCAGACAGTGGCCGGCATCTTCAGCGATGTGTTCTTCTTGGGAGCGCTTCCACCTTCGAAGCTAATCGTGACCTTGGTTCCCATGGAAAGCGATTTGATTGGATTGCATGTACCGGCTGAGAGCTCGATCGCTCCAGAGGCCATTGGGTTGAACGTCAATCACCTCCTCCTACAATTCAGCCAATCCAGCCAACTATGGGCTGTCAGGGCCATCCTACATGAGGTTCGTCAATCTTCAATCAATTCTCGAGAGTAATGGATCAGCTTGACTGACAATCCGCCACTAGATGATACATGCATATCTATCGCGGTACACCTGCTATCCTTGGCATACTGTCGAGTGTGCAAATGGAAGATGTGGTCGGTCATACAGCGTCCATCTCGGGGTCTCAGGCCACGGACGTGCTTTCCACTACATCGCCAAAGCAATTGAAGGCCACGCTCTGCGATTGCTAGGTATTTCGCTGTGGCTCGGCCGAGACTCTGCGTGCATCACAGAACGCAAAGAGGGAGGCTTCCGTCCGTGCCGTAAAGACATCACCCAGTTTTACAGCGGGCTACGAGTGGAGCAATTGTGGCAGCCTTTGACCAAGTCACAGGACGACTCGGCTATCACGACTGACACGCTGCTCGCCTGCCAAGGCGAGAATTTTGTCCACCGCGCTCGAAGGTCATCGGACACCATCGCGGTTCGATCATCCACTTTCAAGGTCTCTCAGCTTTGGTAGTTTGCGGCACAATCACTAGGCGAGGCTGAGTGTTAGTGAACTACTATGCATTGAATGATAGGCAAGTCGCGAGGTTGACTATTTCTTCATCCATCTGAGCACACATGTCATCTGTCCTAGCTTTCACCTGATGCGTCCTGCCAATGTCCGGCCCCTGGAGAAGTCTTGATGACTATTCGGCAAGCCAGGAGAATGTCGGCGCAATGACAAGGATAGCCTTGGCTGTCAAGCCAGTCTATCCATCGCGTTGGGAGACGACAGACATTCGAAGTGACAACACCGGAACGACTCACCGTATGCTGTACAAATCACTGATGTGAACACCGGTGTGATAGCATCACACGGATGTGCTGTCAAGCACAATGCTGGCAGATCCGCATACGCAATCTTGATGTTCCACACAACTCCTAACCTCACGTCCAGATGATGCTCCGCGCAACCTCGACTACACGCAAAGCTTCCTGCCCCGAAGTCGTGTCTTCATGGATCATTTTGCACACTTTCGCTAGGACTACTGTACCGACTACACAAGGTTCCGGCTTCCGTGGAACTTCAGCTGGAGTGGTGCAACGACAAGAACATCACGGTAAGTCATAACATTTCACTGACTCTGCACCATCATTTTTGTACAGATTAGCGATTTTGTACACTCACCCGCCCTCGTAGCTATGAGAAATAGCACATCTCAAGTCTCTAAGCGAAGCAAACACCTTCCTGTTCCTGAAATCTTAATTGCATGAACCTAGGAAAGTCAAAGCTTGATGCTGGGATGACCTGCACAAGGAGAACGCAAGGGCAGTATACCGCAACGCCTTGAGATTGGCAAGAGGCTGGGTATCTAAGGCCTTGGATACCTCGCGTTGAATTATCGATAATTGAGGCTAATTATCTATAAGAAGGGTGGGTCTACAATAAGATAGTCCGGATACCGATAATTGAGTAACTTATCGGCGTTTATTATAAGATACTCTAATTATCGATAATTAAGCCCTTTAAATAGGTGTTTACTATAAATAGGCCTTTAGTAAGATAAGCTTACTTTTATAATTAAGCTACTTATCGTTAGTACCTTATTCTCGTATAGCTCTATCTCCTTCTAGTCTAGTATATATACCTTACTCTTCTTTATATAAATACCTTCTTCGTATAGTTATCGCTATTACTATAGATCTAACCGACGCTAAAGACTTCGTACTATACCTATCGATCTATATAGTACTATAGGTTCTTCGAATACTATTAGACGAGACGGAGCGACTAAGATATCAACCGGCGGGTATAATAACGACTTTCGTAGCGCTAGAGTTAAGCTCGTAGTAGACGTAGATAATACTTATTAGACCGCTAGAATACTACTATATAACGACGAGGCTTCGATAACCTATTCTAAAGGTACTTATTAGTACTCTTATAAACGAATACGACCTTACCGGAGGTTAGCGAATTAGTCTAGCTAAGTAGGTAGTTATATTCCTTAATATAGCCGCTTACGGC
>JAASFE010006199.1:252948-321367 GCA_013365205.1 Pseudocercospora cruenta
TAGTAATAACTATCCCCTATTACTATAATATAACTATTAACCTAGGTAATTAAACGATATATTTTAAGGCGCTATTTAACTTAGAATTAGTAGTATTTAATAGGTCTAACGATCGATACTATACTTAGGAATAGTCCGGATAGGTACCTTAATCGTAGGAGTTAGCGTCGACTTAGGCTCTTTAAACTCCTAATTATCTACCTTCGCTCTCTTCTTAATTAAATACTTTAATATCTCTTCGAGATTATTATCTAGATATCTAAGTACGCGTCTAGCTATTCCTTTATTCTTAAGTAAGTTACCGAGTACTATTCGCTTTAGAAATAGTAGCTTTTAAATACCTTCGTAGTTTATAGCTTTCCGAATAGTAGCTATTATAACGGAGTCCTTTAATTAAGAAGATAACTACCTACTAGCGCTAATAGAAGCTATCGCTCTTTATAGAGGCTTCTTAAGACTACTAATAGTAGCGCTTATATAATCCTTAGTATAGCTCTAAAGCTTAGGTATATTATTATTATCCTTCTTCTTCTTCGCGGTAATAACGGCTTACTTCTATAGTAATAGCGGACCTCGCTTTCTACCTTTATTAATACTACTATCGATACTTTAAGAGCGACTAATTAGCGAGCTCGGAGTTATAGAAGGCTCTCGTTCTTTATTAGATCTAAGCTATTCTTCTTTAGTTACTATAACCTTATCCTTAATAATCTTATTACGAGCCTCTTCTTCCGTAGCTATCGCTAATTTAGCGGCCTTTATTACGCCTTTACCTATCGCTAATTAATTACTAAATAATACCTTTAATAGGTTATAATAGTTTAGTATATTCTCTTTAAATACTAGGCTATCTAGATACGCCTTATAATAGGTATCTTCTATCTCTTCTTCCGAGCGAGGCGGCTAATTCTACTATTTACTAATCCTTTTAAAGTACGCCTTCTACTTCTTCTATAATAGCCGGAAAGTATTAAACTTATTATATACCTACTTAGAGGTAATATTAACTTTAAACTTAATATTTAACTCCTTTAAGATCTTTAATAAGTCGCTTTTTAGAAAGCCTTAATTATCGTTCTACCTCGTAATACGCTCGATAAGCGCTTCTAATATAGCCTCTACCTATTTTTCGGTCTAATTATATAGCGCTTACCTCGTCCTCTTCTTTACCTTATCGCTTAGCGCTTTTTTCGACCGCTTCGAGGCCTTCGGCGTAAACGGATCTACCTATTTCGGCGGCATCGAGAAGTAATAATAATATCTACTAGAAAGAGAGGTATCTATAGTCTATATAAAAGTAAGAGTTTAGATTATAAGAATACTAAGACGCCGGCGGAAAGCGATAATCTAATAATTAAGATTAGATACCTATAAGAGGCATAAAGACACGCCGCAATAAGACAAAAGACGATAATTAAGTATCTTATGGATAATTAACGACTTATCGATAATTCAACGCGAGGTATCCAAGGCCTAAGGGGTCTATACCCGCTGTCGCCATTACACAGGCCTCAAGAGGGTGTCCCACTTCCTCTTGTGCTGGACCCGCTGTCGTTAACTGAAAGAGATACCTCACCACAGTCGTTCGTTACAGGTCTAGCAATCAAAATGGTAGTAATATCCAGAGACCAGAATGACAAGCACACCATTAGCTCCCAGACCGACGATGGCCTGGGCAGCACACTTCATACCACGAGCGAAAGTGGGTTGAGCCATAACGCGAAGATAGCAATCGGAGTGATCGTTCCAGTGTGCGTTCTGATGGCTCTATTTGTGGGTTTGATCTTTGTGATGGAGCGTAAGCGAAGAGCGGCGAAGAGGTCGGGTCATCAGAGCACTTTTTTGCAGCGACCAAAGATCAGCAGTTATATAGAACGCAAAGGACCTAGACAGCCGCCACTATTGCAGCCGGAGCCACATGACGTACTGCAGTCGCCTTCGACAGCAGACAGCAAATACGAGAAGGAGTTTGAGCAGTAAGGCGCGTTTTGTGGTCTGAGGTTTGACATACTGACGGGCGTTAGACACGAACTCGAAGATACCGGTTCGAGGTTTGAAAGCTTCAACTTCAACAGCGAAGACGACAAGCCACTGCCTATCCGACCACCTCGCAACGATAGCATAGTCAACTCACCAACCCAATCCTCACCCAAGCAAGATGACTTCGCCCAAGCCCGGCAACAATTCATGGAAACACCACAATCTCCGCGAAGCCCACAACGCCACTCAAGCACCGAGATCCCCATCAACACAAACCGCTTCTCAACAATGGAAGACAGCAACAACCGCTTCTCAAACCGCCACTCCACCTTCATCGACAGCAATCGCCAAACAATGGTCACAGTCGTCGACCACGACATCCTCGAAGCCGTAGCCGAGGGCCGCGACAGCATGCAATCAATGGGCGTCCAAGAATTCACCCAAGCCCCCACCGAACCCATCCCTAACCGCGAATTCAACCAATCCGGCTACGGAATTGCAATCACAGAAACCTCAACCCACGACAACCGTCAATCCACAGTCTGGGACATCCGTCGCTTCTCTCAGCGAAACCCTTACGCTCAACAAAACCGCGTATCCCTACACCCAAACACGAACGACCCAAGAATTTCTCGTCTAGCTTCTTCAAGATATAGTAAATCCCCCGAAGGATTTGATTTCAACATCGAAGAAAATCCATCACCACCAGACGAGGGTCGGGAGGGACTTACACCTGTGAGCGAACAATCCTCACACCCCAACGTCCTTCGCGCAAGTCAAAGACTTTCAAGACTTGATGAGCCTGGTCCAGATCCTTGGATGAGGAGGTTAAGTGTTCAGGAACCTGAGCCTACGCAGAGGGTGTGGTTGGATCCTGCTGCAGAGATTTTGGAATCGCAATCGCAGCCGAGGAGTGCGTGACTAGCCGGACATCGTATGAGTCGGAGTGTTGATAGTGCTGTGGAGAGAGAGCAGAGGGAACTGGATCAGGTTCTTTTGGATATGATGATTTTTGAGTTGCAGCATCCGAATGGTATGGTGTAATCTGTGCACGTTTGTACGATTGTTCGAGGAGTCTCCTACAGTTATTGAACAGTGGAAGGGAGGGGGTCGAGCACGAGTGGAAATAAGGCAGCTGGACACTAAATTCTGCCATTTATCAGCATTTTTGATTTGTTTTCGACGAGCATCTGATCCGAGCCATTTCAGGCATCTTGTAAGATTATCATCATCATCAACAGTGTAAAACATAGCTAGCGCAGCACAACACATTTCTTAGTGGACATCGGGAAAGAAAGCTTGAAGCGGAATCGTCGAAAAGGCACAAATACAACTTCTCCTCTTTCTCATGATCGAATCTCGCTATGTATCCCAATTCTGCAGCATTCTGTGCCACAGAGAACGACAATGACGCTACAAGCTGCACCATCCATCCCATATACACAAGCCACCCACCTCTTTTCGATCGATGGCACAATTTCGGGTAGTGTCGAGCGCCGAGCACGCAATGCCAGCAACAAAAACATTCAGTCAATTACTCCTTGCCATGCATAAAACCATCGCTCAATCAGTGACTAAAAGTTCTTTTTCTCTCCTCCCAAAATCGCGTAAGCTGTACATCAGCCTCTTTCAGAATGCCACAAGAACTTTGAACGCCGTCTCCCATGCATTACGCGTCATGCTCTCTTGTATATTATGACACCCTCACTGTGGTGTGCCTTCCGTCAAGATGCGTGCCAATTCGCTCGCATCATTTGCCTTGCTCGTAGTCATGATGAATTGACCGAGGGCAGGCTCGGTCGTGTGAAGATGGTCCCAGAATGCTGCGGTGACCATTGTATCCTTCTTAGGGTGAATGGCGTACTTGCTGCCCTTCAGTGGATTGTAGTTGAGTGTCAGCTTGCCGGTGCCGACTCTCGAGAGGATTCGTGTCTTTCCAGTCTCCTTGTCCTTGAGTAGGTAGACCACACCAAAGCCTTTCGGCACCCACTTCTTTTTGCCTTGGTCGTTGACCTCGAACTTGGAGGTCTTGACATCGTGGAATTCACCCAAAATGTCATTCGTGTTTCGCTCCTCGGTGGTCAATCCGGTCTGGTCCTCAGCTTGTGGATCATTTGAGGTCTCTGCATCCCCATCCTCTCCCTCTGCCGCTGTAGATGCCTCACCATCAGTCGTGACGCCAGGCGTAGTTGCCCGAGAAACGCCAAGTGACGAAGGCTGAGAGCTGAAGTTGAATCCGGTAGATGGCGGCGCAAGCTTGCTTGAGGTGTCGGTAGATGCGGATCCGGCACTGAAGAGGCCACCGGTCTTACCAGTTGCACTGTTTGCAAACAGACTTGCACCTCCAAGCTTGGGAGGCGAGACGGCCGGTGTCGTAGACGCATTATCGCCAGCATTGAACAAGCTGAACTTGATGGGCGTCTCAGGCTTCCATGTGTTGTCGCCCTTCCCCTGTGCCTTCTCCAAAGCTGCGGCAGTCGGCTGCTTCGCTGGTGAAGTTGGGCCATTGGAGGGTGTAAAGCTAAAGCCCTTCGCGCTCTTTGCTGCCTCCTCGATCTTCTTGCGCTTCGCCTCCTGCTCCTCCTTATCACGCTTAAGCCATTGCTCCTCGGTCTCCTCGTCGCTGTCGTAGTCGTCTGCCTTGCGCTTCTTGCGATCTTTCTCCTCTTGTGCCTTCGCAGCAGCTCCAAATGAGCTCAAGAAACTGCCGCCAGCAGTAGCACCACCGGCTGGAGTGAATCCTGAAGGTGCTGCAGACTTGGTCTGTGCGCCGAATGATGGCGTAAAGCCTGTAGTCGCGGGTTTCGATGCTGCAGATCCGGAATTGGACGCAGAAAACAGTGATTTCGTGGAAGGATTGAAGCCGGATGTCGAAGCTGATGTTGGTGTCTCTTCTTCTTGAGGCTTGTCGAGCGTGGAAGCGAAAAGTTTGGCGGTATTACTCGCCGCAGCAGGAAGCTTCGGATAATGTTGTGGTTCGTTGGGCTTGCTGCGCTTCTCTGTAGCGGGCTGCTGTGCCAGATCATCGCTGTCCTCTTCAAAGGACCGCTTCTTGGTGGGCGCGGTAGCTGGTGGCTGGCTGAACAGGCTCGCTGCTGGTGCTGCTTTCGGTGTTTGCGCGAACAGATTGCTTTGTGGTGGCGCAGCTGTATTTGGGCCTGACCCTTGGACTGGCTGCTTGCCAGACGATGTCGTGGCGTTGGCAGACGCAGCAGAGGAGAAGCTGCCTGACCCGGTGGATACTTGTGCGGGAATAGCTGCCCGAGGAGCAGGGTTGAGCTCAGACTCAGATGGGCGTGATCGGCCAGCAATCTCTGCGGATGCAACCAGGGCGAATCTGAAGATCTCGCTTAAATCCTGGTTGGTCTCCAACTTGTTGATGTGGACCAACAGTGCGTCGTTCAGCTTCTCGAAGGAAGCTTTTTGAGACTCACTTAGTGCTCCTTGAGCAGCAGCCACAGGTCGATGGCCGGCATAGCCAGGTTCTTTGAATGTGTGCTTGGCCGGGGGCAGAGGCTGCTTGGTCGTGGATGATTGCGCCGCTGTAGGCACAGCTGCCGTAGATGAGGCTGCTGGGATCTGCGAAAATACATTCTTTGAGGGCACCTGAAGATGTGCCGACGAAGCTGGCTTCTGGAACAGCGAGGTGGATGGTGTCTCAGATGCAGGAGCTAGCTGTGAGAACATAGGCTTGGCAGTAGCAGGTGTTGCCGAAGCATTGTTAAACATTGACGCCTTTGGCGTCTCATCTGGCTTCTGCTCTATCCGGTCGAATAACGACTTCGCGGGCTGTGGAGCTGGAGTGGCCGAAGGAGCTGGCGCATCTATCCGGTCGAACAGCGATCGTGCTGGAGGCTGTGTCGCTGGCGTCTCGGATGGAGCAAAGAGTGACTTTTGTGGTGTAGCACTCGGAGTAGTCATGCTGGTGTCTTGTTGAGCCGAGCTCGTCTTGAACAGTGAGCTGCCTGAGGCCGCCTGGGTGGATCCAAAGCCACCAAACGGATTTGACGGTGGCACATTCTCTGCTGCTTTCGATTTCGGGAAAAGCTCGATCTTGCCGCTCTCAGCTTGCTGTTCCTCTTCATCTTCGCCCTCCTTGTATGCTTGGCCTGGAATGTGTGATCCAAACTGTGGTGTCTCTCTGGGCGGAAGATTGTCGAAGACACTGCCGGTACCCTTGCTGGGCTCACTCGACATTGCCTGAGAACCGAACAGGCCTTTGCCAGTGCTTGCAGGTACAGAGCTCGAAGGAGCATCGAACAGGCTTGTCGATGGCTTTGGCGGTTGCGTGTTGGAAAGACCGCTGAAAAGGCTTGTGGTAGGCTTGGGGGTCTGTTGCTCTGGCTGTGAAGCAGCGGCAAAAAAATTGTTGCCGGCGCTGCCCAATGGCTTCTGTCCAAGGTTGCCAAACAGGTTACTGCTAGTTCCTGAGCTCTCAGCAGGCTTCTGGCCGACCCCTGAGAACAGCGTGTTCGACTGCTCGGGATCTGGCGTCTTCTGCTGTCCGATATTTCCGAACAAGTTGCTGGTAGTCTGTCCATTCTCCTTTGGCTTCTCTTGCCCATTGCCCGAAAAGAGCGTACCATTCTGCTGTGTGCTCTGCGTGCCAAAGCCAGCAAATGGAGTGCTCGGCTTATCGCCATTCTGCGCCGTACTCTGACCCAAGTTACCAAATGGGTTGGATGCTTGGTTGTTGCTCGCTACCGGTGTCTGGCCAAATCCTGCGAAAGGGGTTGACGACTTTGGTTCTTGCTTCTCTTGAGCAGCTCCACCGAAGTTGAAGCTCACATTTCCGTTCGTATTACTCTGTGGTGCTTGGCTGCCGAAACCGCCAAAGCTCGTGGTCGGTGTGCTGGTGCCGTTCTGCTGAGTTGAAGGAGTCGCGCCGAAGCTAAAACCGGTGTTGTTGGTCTGCTGTGACTGCGACGGCTGGTTGAACATTGAGGTAGATGGATTGAAGCCATTCTGCTGTGGCTGCGAGGCATTGGTGCCAAATGAGGTGGCCGTGCCAGTGCCGAAGCTCGGAGCTGCCGACTGGCCAAACATGTTTGGATTGCCGTTCTGCTGGGGTTGCGAAGGTGCTGGCGCAGATGCACCAAATGCGAAAGGGTTATTGGTCGAGGTTCCGTTTGTCTGATTGCCACCGAAGTTGAAATCGAAGCTGCTGGCAGTGAACGGATTGGCCGCGGGCTGCTGCTGTTGCTGGGGTTGCTGCATCGCGCCGCCGCCGAACATGCCACCACCACCTCCTCCACCGAATGGATTCGGCTGCGGTGGTAGATTTACAGCAGGACTGTTGCCGCGAGAGGGTGTGCGGCCCGTGGATTTCTTCGCCTGTGCGATTCTGGCTTTAACGTCAGCTCTGCCTCCGCCGTACTTCAAGAACTCCTCAGGCAAAAGCCCGATCAATTGCTCATATTCCTTCACGATCTTCTTGTCCTGCTCCTTGAACTTCGAAGTGAAGGTGAGGTACCGGGTCCTCAGCAAGGTGTACTCCGGCGGGATATGCGTCGCCATGACTGCGGTGGAATCGTGGAAAGGTGCGATGGTTTTGCGATTGGGTATGCGAACGTGGTTTAGGTGTGTGGTTGAGCGTGCGATGAACATGAGGCGGTGGTGCAGAGTTGCATATACCCATCGTGCCAGCTCATTCACACAATAGCATCACAGCTTCAATTGTCGCAGCCGTTGAAGCGCCCCACCACATTGTCGCGTACACCACTCCCGCACCCAACTTCACTCCCACAATAGCCAATCCGCTCCCACAATAGCACGCGCCATCACGAACAATAAGAAAAGGTCTACTCACTTCCTCTTGGCCATCTGCGCGGCCGTAGCCTGCATCGGCTTGTCTGTGTTCTCCATGCCAGGCGCTGCTCCGCCGTATCTGTCTTCGCCGCTCGCCCAGTTGCTTCCAGCTCCTCGCTTGCTCATGATCAGTGCGCGTCCGAGGCGCGATTCCGGAGAAGATGAAGTCGTCGATGCGCTGGACGAGTCGAGGTCACGTCCGTCACCGCGCGCAGCGCTCTACAATCGCGATCGCACCGATGTCGATGAATTCGAGCGGTCCTTCCATCAACAAGAGAAATTGATATGCGCGTGGACCGAAGGTGGGAAATGTCGTGCTTAGTGAATAGGCCAGAAACAGTTTTGAGCGAGGTCCAGCTTGAACTTTGAGAGACTTCACCTGTGTCTTGCTCGCGGCTGGGTCCGGACCAATCAAATGATAACGAAGGGGTTCACTTTTGGTGACCTGATGCAATGCCAGCACACAGCAACCTTAAAAAACGATGTTGCTGCCGACTCGATGGGTTTCGCGTTACGGACAGCGTGTGCAGTGCATGTGCAGATGCAGAGAAAGCAGGTGCCGCAGGAGCACTCACAGCCTATACTGCAATTGCCCGAGGAGCCGAACGCGGATGCGTGTGAGTTTGGCGTTCACAGCACAGACATCAAAGTCATCAATTTCAACAATCACAACTGCACAAGGAAGAAAGTGAATATGTTCTCAAACTTTGCTTCATAAAGTACATGTCGCATCGATGGCGACGAGCCCGAGGTGTCAGGCCAAGAGTGTACCATACATCAAGAAGCACAATCCAACGCCGAGGTCATCATCATCTAGAGCTTCGCCTTGTTCTGAGCCTTCTTGAGGATCGGCTCCATCTTGGTCGCCTTCATGACAGCACCCTTGATCTTCAGCTTCCCGCTCATGAAGAGCTTCTGTGCGTTGGCCTTGCCAGAGACGAGCTTGCCGAAGTTCTCTTCACTGAGGTTGAGGGTGACTGAATGAGTGTCAGCATAGATCTTTGATCTGAACGATGTATGTCCTGGCAGAGAAGCAGCTTCTGCCACAAAGACCACAAGAGCATATTTGTCCACTTACCATCAGCCTTCTTGCCCTCCGGTGCGAGGCCCTTGCCTACATCACCGCTGTGCTTGAGATCCAAATGCCATGCCTGCTCTTGTCCTTGGGCGTTCTTGAGGTTGAAAGCAAAGATCGCGTTGCACTGCTTCACGGCATCCTTTTTCTCCTTTGGGTCTGAGAGCGCAGCGGCGATGGCATCGAATGCCTCGGAAGATGGAAATGCGTCTAAGATTGACGATCAGAGCACATCTCGCACGGTCCCAAATGCTTCACTACTCACCGTCCTTGAGCGCCATCTTGTTGATCTGATTGCTTTGAGTTACAGTTGGAATGCGGAAGCTTCGGCTTTGATGATGATGCTTTTCAAACAATGAAACCGTCAAGAACAGATAGTGTTAGGTGACTAGATACACTTCAGCGCACGGCACCATGTGATGCTTATATTCACAGCCCTTAGACGCAAAGCGCACATGAACAGCGACGACTTCCAATGCGTCAGGCCGAGGCTCAGCTCCCGTGATAATCTGGGGTAGCATGTGAACAAGCGTCCAAGCGGTACGACAGAAACCTTAAATCGTCACAGGACCGAGAACGAGCTTTGTCGTCGACCACCGAGTCTTATGCGAAACAACATAAGAATCCCACGTTTCCTTGAAAGCTGTGAGTGAAGAGATTGAAGTCTTCGCCGCAGTATTCTCGCTATTGACTCAGCATGACAGTAGATTGGTGGATCGCTGCTCCGATCGCGGCGTAGCTCTAAACATGCCTGCTCCGCCGTAGATAGGTATAAAGCAGGTAGGCAGTTCGAACTGATAGAACCATATAGGAATATACAGACCACCTCAGAAGCTCCTTTGATAATCCTCGGCGCGACCGTCAAGCACACTCGAACCAAACCGCGAAGATGTCAGCAACCGACACGATCATGAACGGCCACACAACCTCAAAACCCATCCCAGCAGTCGCACGCCTGCGCCAAATGCTCTCCGACCCCTCGAAAACAATCATAGCCCCAGGTGTCTACGACGGAATAACAGCCCGCCTTGCACTATCCGCAGGCTTCGAATGTCTCTACATGACAGGCGCAGGAACCAGCATGGCCCGGCTAGGAATGGCAGACTTGGGCCTCGCAACTTTCACCGACATGCATCAAAACGCAGCAATGATAGCCAGCATAGACCCTTCCGTACCTGTAATCGCAGACGCAGACACGGGTTATGGAGGACCGATAAACATAAGGAAGACAGTGCAAAGTTATGCTCGTTCGGGGGTTGCGGGGTTACATATTGAGGATCAAGTTCAAGAAAAGAGATGTGGGCATTTAAGTGGGAAGTTGTTAGTTTCGAGGGATGTTTATTATAATCGTCTGCGAGCGGCATGTAAGGCGAGAGATGATGGGAGAGATGATATTGTTATTATTGCTCGTACAGATGCTCGAGCTGGATCAGACACGGAAGGAAAAGGTGGGTTCGAAGAAGCCATTGAACGACTAACCAAGGCTGCCGAGATCGGTGTCGATGTGCTTTTCTTCGAAGCGATCCAAGATCTTGAGGAGGCGAAGAAGGTCATCGCTAGGCTTCCGAAGGATGTTCCTGTGTTGTTGAATATGGTGCAAGGTGGGAGGACGCCACAGATGAGTAATGATGAAGCAGGCAAGATGGGCTTCAGGATTGTGATCTGGCCGTGTCTTGGTATGGAGGCTGTTGTGCCGGCGTACACGAAGAGTTTGGAAGCTTTGAAGAAGACGGGGCAGCCGCCTCTGGATCAGAAGATGGGACCGGCGGCGTTGTTCGAGACGTGTGGGTTGAAGGAGTTGATGGCTTTTGATGAGAGTGTGGGTGGAAAGGCTTATAAGTAGATTACTTCTCATAAGTTGACTGTCTTTATTTCATAATGTCTTCACATTCGCCTACACTTCGTGGCAGTGTATCTCGAATTTCAAGTCATGAGCTGTGCCTTTGTCAAGACTACGCACCTTGATCCCCCGGTTTCGTAGATTGAGGCAAACTGGACGGGTATTGACAACAGCGAGCCCTAACCGCCCGTGGCACCATAATGGATGCACATGAAGCTCTGAAGATGCTTGTTACGATCAGTCTCGAACCACGGCCACCGACAATCCATCAAGCCAAGATCTTGTGTAGATAGTGCTGCTCCCCAGAAAGAGGCTCGTTCGAGACGGGAAAGAGGCGAAGGTTCGCGGCGATGTTGCATCGAGATTGTACTCTGGAACCAGACTGGAATGCAGATTTCTTCTAGATGTGTTCGGTGTCTCATTCTCGGTGTCGATACGACTGTCCCAAGGCGAAGTGGCATTATTGGCAGACTTGCAATATATTGGTATGGGTCTTCTATACCCTGCTTGACTCGAATCGGGACGCTTGCACCATTACTTGCTTCTGTGTTGGTGGTGGTACTGGGTCATCGTGTCCGTCTGATCTGAGGAATGGCCATCAAGCCAGTGATAGATGATCTAGTGGCGAATGTAGTCATCCGTCGATGCAACGTTCTTCTTAAGAAGAGACGAACGAGGAAATGCAACGCGTGATTTCAAAAGCCGTAGCTTGATTCATGGCGACGATGATGTCGCATACCCTTCCCTCTTATCCTCCCAAATTTCGAGCCCGCTCGACACCAAGCGAGTCAAATAGACAGAATGATTTTACCCTTTAATCATTATGATACACATGACTTTCTCGTCCGTAGTAGTGCGCCTTGACGCCAATAACGTCGCTGATTAAGCGATCGTAGATGCAGTAGTTCCTCTTCCATGCCATTAAGTAAAACACATTCCGCGCCATGCTGAAAAGCAAGCGAGACACAGCAAACAATGATGGTAATACAATGCAACTCACGGACAGCGATGGTTACTTGCCGCTTCGGCCCTTTCCCTTTTTCAAGGGCGCTGTCGATGTGATTTTCGATGTTTGCATAAGCTCGCCAATGTATCTAGAGGGATGTTAGCGTCATGTCTAAGACCGTGTGGAGGTGGAAGATGGAGGCTTACGACTGCAGGAATTTGTTCCCGCCTTCAAGCTTCTCGTGCTCACTTTTGACCGTTTCTACGCGGTCCACGATCGCTTGCAGACTCATCTGTAGAACCTTCGCCTGTTCGATCAAATCCTTCCGTGCCTCCTCGCCAAGCTTGTCGACTTCCTCACTATTCCTTCGTGGTGACATCGTCCGCACATCGTTCTCGTCAAAGTCTGGGTCGACCACAGTTGTCGCAGAGTCGCGCGACACGATCATCGTGCCGCTGCTCTTCCGGCTTCCAATCTTCGGCCTCGATATTCGGTCGTCGGTCATCGTATCATCCTCACTGACCACTGCGCTGGAGTCGGGCGAGTATAAGGGTGAAGGTGTGTTCTGCAGCGCGTGCAATATCGGCTCCCCAATCGAAGGTAGTGCACCAGACTCTGATGTCATTATGAAAGGCTGTTTGCCGTGAATGTACTCAGGAGTGCCTAGCCGGCGACATATAAGGCACGTTTCAGGAGAGGAGTCTGGTGTCGAAGGACTCTGCGGGCAGAAAGGAGAGGTGTAGTCGGAAGCAAAGCACAAGTCAAGCAGACTGGGCGGTGCAGATGCGAGAGGGAGACATGCAGGGACTCGGTGCGGCAGAGAAAGATGCAGCAAAGATGTGGACTAGCACTGCGACTTGGGTCCTGGTAAAGTACAGCGCGCTAGGGAGGAGTGCGACCGACACCATTTACAGGCCGAAGAGGTAGGGGAGGTGCGATGACGTCGAGTTCTCCAGTCCCGTTTTCCTTTCGGGTCAAGCATATTATGCAACCCTGGCCATGCATCTGCTTTCCAGACGACGGAGTGCCTGGCATAGCTCGGCCTGTTGCCGCTACGACGTGGGCCGAAGATATCTGTAGCGTCTCTTGCGCAGTCAATGAGGCTCAGTCTCTGTTCTGGGTAGATGTCGCCGGTGGCTCGCCACCGCCCGCGAGTCACAAGCGTGTCCTCATGCCCATCACGCACCCTTTGTGAGCGGCTCAACTTCCGAGAGCCTGACACCTTGCTCGCCGGTACGTCACAGCCAGCATTCGGGCAAGGATGTGTACCCAGGCAGATTGGCTGTCGCGAGGATCTTCATTGACTTCTGGCACGTCTGATACCTGGCATTCAAGGGCTGTGGTCAACTTGGGCCATCTCCGCCAGCGCCCAGCAGTTGTGCACACTTGCCGCCATCTGCCTACCACGCCTACTTGCAATGCCAGAAGGATAGCGCGCGCGGAAGATTCGACGACGCTTCCTATTTGCACACAGTCTCCACTTACCCGCCTATCTCGCACGTTTCGCCGCGCGCCGACAGAGATCTTCTGACGATGCGACGCGCTCATGGCAGTGCACGAATGGAGGCCCTTCGGCTCTCTCCATCCAAGCAGCGACGAGCCCACACAGGCGCTAGAGATTTGCAACCTCAGACGGACGCGACAGACCCAAGAAGAGGATTTCGCTTACTGACCAGGATTCGCAGGACAGCCTGATGCCGTGGGTAATCTCATGATAGATCGTCGCCTTGGATTTCCTAACGCTGTCCAAAGGCCGCCCACTGGATGCAATTTTGCAGTACAAAGGTCGATCTTTCAGCTTTTCACGGTCCTACCCGTTGTTGCTGTCACTTTGCGGTTCCACAAGGTAGTGGGAGTGCATCCTCAGTCTCCGCAATGCAAACATGCTAAGTGATGCAATGGTGGGACAGAATTGCAACTTGGGCTCGGTTCTGTTTGGCTGGCAGTGCACGACGAACGACAGTCGCTGTTAGCCAGCTTCGTTATGAAACAAGCCTGCGCGAAAAGTAGGCGCTCCTAGCCACACCGCCTTCCGCCGGAAAGCAAAACGGCGACTCGCTTTGCAACGAACATCCACCTCACAACACCGCAATAGGACTTTCTTGCTCTGAAAATTTGATTGTACAACTCTTTAAGTTCCGCTCTATCTAGCGATATCAAGTTTTTAACCTGCAAAGAGAGGGTGCGGCTTCGAGAGCAGAAAGACGAATCTTGGCGTTTGCTGTTTTGGCTTCCGCACCTTGACCGCATGGAAGTCGGCAAGAATTACTGCTCGGCCTGTCTCCACGAATCCTAAAGCCCGTTGCTGTACCCAAGTTCACTGCCAGCGGTATTGATCAAAAGACCTTGAGCACCCGCCAATCAAGGCCACGTCTCATCAGATCAGCAGTAACACCAACCATACCTTGACACATTTTCTGTAGAGATGGGGCGGCTGTTTGCAGCTCGTGTGATATACTACGAATCCGCCAATATGAACGGTCTTTCGTTAGGTGGCTCGAGAAGTCAGCACTAATACTTCGACTTGTGGTAGACTTCCATCATCGCCACTGGACGTCATGCTTGTGTCTTGCGCCTCTGCTGGAAGCGCAGTCAGACATTGTAAATGTCAGTACACAAATGACAGGGTGTCGCTGACTGCTCAAAAGAGGCAATCGACCCGGTCAGCAATAAGCAACTCCCTCAAACTTTCTGCCTATTTCCATCGATGCACACCGAACTATGTATCACATGCCGATAAGCCGTGATACATACGTCTTACGAAGCTACAACAAGAGCGCCGGAGAGGAACCTCGAACGACGCATGAACATTATGCGCAAGTCGCAAGGTCGGAGTCGTCGCTTCTCTTGTCTCACAAACTCACCATCTCGATTCAATATATCGCTCGTCATGGAGCATCGTTGGCCAACAAGCAAAAGCCAAATCTTGGCCGGCGACACGACCGTCCTCATACCGTCGAATTCGCCATCGTGGTAGACCGTCGCCAAGAGCCTCGCAAAGTCATGCGCGAGCCACTCTGAAGTGTTCCGGACTTTCGCCAGCATTGCGGGTCTGGGGCAGCGCAGTTTGGAGATGTTTGTGCTAAATAATGATTCACCAGTGCACTGGGGAAATAAGCCGAATGGTCGCCAGCCCAAGCAACAAAAAAGCCTCACATCGGCTTCTCATCGCAGCCGCATGACAGTCTATGCAGTCCAACTCACAGCGCTGTTCACCGCTTGCCGTGTCTACTGCCTAGTCATCCGTTCAGATGTAGGGCTTCTCATGTCAAGTAAGTGCAGCGTTGTGAACAAATGAGCTGTCCTTCAAGGTATCAATAGCGTGCTGGAGGCTTTTGGAGCACAATACGAATGCCAGTGAAGGTGTTGCTCTATGGCTGCAGGGTGAATACGCTGCTAGCCTGGCCCTTATAGGGAAATACTGACCGTTCGGGAGAGCGCGAGCTGTCATGCATATCATATCTGCTAAGACTGCTATGCTGCTTGGCCTGAAAGACCCAGTCAACAGTGAGCATCGCATTGGAAGATCTGGCATAGTGCTTTCCGTGCCCAGCCACCCTCATGGTATAATCCTCGAAAGCAAACAAGGGAGCAGTCGTATGATCAGACGGCGGCAGCCCCGAGGACAGCTTTTGATGATCACTACTAGGACGAGCAACGAATGAACTGCTATGCTCACAGCGTCGTGACCGGAAAGCGATGCTGGATGCGAAGAGGCTGAATGAGTGCCATGACATGCAAAAGTAGGCAGAATGATTGTTGACCTTCAACTCAAGCCTTTCTCTTCTCTGATCATGCAGTTGTCATTACTGGTCCAGCTTCGTTCTCGCAGACAATTGCGCTCCGCAGTACAAGTTCCATCGAATGTACGTACAATTGCTTGTCCCCGTATTGCTTCGCGATCAGTTTTCAGTCACCTCGCTGCACTCCACAGCCCTGAACTTGACGGCACCACCATTGGCTATGTTCCTCGATCTTCACCAACGAATTCAGTAATTGTATATATCCAGTAGTAGAGCCTCCAGTATCCAGCGTGGCAAATGTCGTCTCCCAAATGCCGGGTTGTGCAAGCCTATAAGCGCTTCGCTTCCCTACATTACCTTTCGATTTGCCGGGTTCCAAAGCCATACCCTTGCTGCGTCTCACATTGTTCAAGGTCCCTGGATTGGCTTCACGTACATTGTGGTGGCAGGGGAAGACTGAGATAGCCTTCTCACCTGACATGAGCCTGAGAATCGGTAGGCTGTAACCCATGCACCAGGTAGTTAGATTATAGCTGTGGTGTGGTTTGAAAAGGAATAGGGGCGCGTGCTGCTTGCTTGCTGCTGACATCATCGTATTTCGCGCCATCTCCATCCGAGCTTCTTCGTTTGGGCCACGTGAAATTGCGATCTTGACAACATCCTGAACCATCGTGCCAGGTGGTATGCTGGTCATCGCCCTAAGACGGCGTGTCGCGCTCCGGATATCGAATATTGCTTGTTGCAAAGGAGCTGGGTTTCATACGTCCTGCTCTTCCCTCGAAGGAGCCAAAGATCAGCCAGTACAGAAGACGAATGATCCTCGCGTTGACGAGCTCATCGAAGACGCGTTCGCTGTTGTCAAATCCAGCTATCAGGCTCCGAAACATGCCATTGTACTTGCTCATGGACTGCTGGGCTTCGATGAGCTGAGACCCGTTGGTCACTTCCTTCCTGGAATCGCGTACTGGAGAGGCATCACGCAGGCCTTGGCAGCGAAGAATGTCGAAGTCATCACAGCACATGTCCCACCTTCTGGTAGGATAGAAGTGCGAGCCGCAAAGCTAGCGGAGAGCATTGAGAGGCAAGCAAATGGCAAAGCCGTGAATATCATCGCGTTCGTACCATAGTGGATTGGCTATTAATGACAGGAGCTGATTCAAAGTAGGCACAGCATGGTGGGTTAATGGCATATCCACTTTTCAAACCCCTCTTGCTAACAATCACCAGGGGTATGGAGATCAGATATGCTATCAACTTCAACACTGACAAGCAAGCAGAGGTCTAGATGCTAGGCATATGGTGTCCCGACTCAAGCCTCCCAAGGTGAAAGTGCTATCACTTACGACAGTGGCTACTCCGCACCGAGGGTCCTCTTTTGCCGATTATATGTTCAAGCAGATCGGAATGACCAACGTCCCGAAGCTGTACAAAGTCCTTGAGTTTTTCGGTATGGAGACCGGGGCGTTTCGACAGCTAACCAGAGAATACATGGCCAACAACTACAATCCAAGGACTCCTGATGTAGAAGGCGTCAAGTACTACAGCTATGGTGCAGCCTTCCAGCCTCATTTGACATCTGTGTTTCGAAAGTCGCACAGTGTCATCGAGCCTATTGAGGGTGCGAATGATGGCCTGGTCAGCGTGGAAAGCAGCCATTGGGGGACGTATAAGGGCACTTTGAACCATGTCAGCCATCTGGACCTCATCAACTGGACGAACCGGCTGAGGTGGTACTTTTGGGAGCTAACGGGAAAGAAGAGGAAGTCAGTATGCAAGCGATCCTTCAATATCTCATAGCTGACCTCGCTGCAGTTTCAATGCCATAGCATTTTATCTCAGCATTGCAGGTAAGCGGGTTCAACATAGTCTCCTGAAATCATTCTCACTAGGGGTAGATATGCTCGCCAAGGAAGGGCTATGACCGAGTGTTCTGGCGTTTTGAACCGCTCGCCAGAGCCACACAGTCAGGAATCTTATGTCCGTCATTCTGACACCCTCGACAACAAAGTGAACGTCAAGCGGTATTTGTTGAACGGTTACAACAAAATGCCAGAGATATAGACGATGTATTGAGAAGCAAAAATGTTGACAATCGCCATCAGCTCAACGGATTCCCCAAGACAATGTTGCACCAACCCGAGGTCGTTCGGAGGCCTGTCAAGAGCGCTCAAAATCATGGGCGACGAAGTAACAGGGGACCCCGATGACTGATACGCCTTACCGTTGAGCTAATAATGATCGTCGAGACTTACTCACTTCCAGTCAGTACATGAATGCTCCTTCTGATCCAACCGCGCATACTTTCAGGTGACAGCCTTGTCTGCATCTTCACATGCAACCAGGGACTATAAGCAGCTCGGAATTTGCGATATCCCGACAACCATTCATGGTCCAATGGCGCAAGGAACCTGTTAGTCAGTATCTACAAGATCTGCTTGGTTCACCGGGATGATCTTGTTCCTCGCTCGAGACGAGACGCTGGATCTCGTCTGGGGGAGCACTTCCTGTCTCTGAAAGCCTTTAAACTGTGGGCGGTTGTCAACCTTTTTTGCTTCGGCGCTGGTGAATATGCGGATGCTGATGAGTTCAAAATGTCCATTCAAGGCATTCAGAAACATATTTTTGATGATCATCCATGCCCACAGTCAATCCTCGTCACAGATGACCATCAGTAATGAACCGTACCTTGACCTGAGCGGCTCCACTTGGGGTCTCTTCGCTGATGCCTTTTTTTTGCTGATCAAGTCATCCTTGAAGCAGGGTCTTCAAATTGCAGTATAAATGCGAACAGAATCTGGCCCTTTCTCGACAGCCTTTCATGGCGCAACGGTATAATTACCTGTCAGTCAGCGACTTGAAGATCTGCCTGGTAAATGAGCTCGCTTAGCAGATGACCCAGGCCACAATTTGACCTATGTGGTGTCGTCTTGAATCGGCCTGCTTCAGCCTCGTTGCGCTGTGAGCGGCTGTTAGATTTTTGCTCATCTCAGCTTCATTCGAGTCGACTTGAAGGCTTCATCCTTTTCAAAAGATGACGGCCAATGTAATGCAATGCAGAATAAGGCTTGAAGATCGCTCATTTATGTCCACGAAAAGAGAGCAGGTTCGCCATGCCCTTCATATGACATTATGGTCTACCAATTCAGCTTCCCTCCCCAGCCACTAGCTACCTCACGAACGAGCGCTTCTCTCACCAGCTTGACGACCGACTTCTCAGTCGCCTCAATTCCACCCTGTACCAGACCCTGCCTCCAATCCCAAGCTCTTTGCAGCTTCTCGCCCTTCTTCAAAGCTTCTCTCGAAGCGATCATGCTGTTTGAGGCCAACATCTCCCAGCTCGAGCTTTCACTGAGATTGCTCTTTTGTTTCTTAAACGGTCCAGATGCTGTGCTCGTTTCCTCTCGATAGGCATTTAGTGATGCTGAGAGTAGGCTCTCGGCATTTTCTCGAATGCGTCCCGGTGCTGCAATGAAATCCTCGAGAACAGCTAGTAGAGAGAAGACTTGCTGTTGAGTAAAAATACGCTGACTTTGACCAAGCAGCGGTAGTGCTTCGCCGAAGAGCGCTAAAAGACCATCAACAGGAATTACTGTCTCGGCTTCTTGATCGAAGAGACCACCCGGGATACAATCAGAAGCAGACTTGATGACTGCGAAGATCGATGCAGCGGCTTGACGCTTGCGATCGAGAGGTCCTGCCGCTCGAATGGATGTGTCATTGTTGTTGAACTCATGGTCGCGGAGCTCGTAAAAGCGACGTAATGTCGCATAGCCACTGAGGTGCTTCGACAGGAGGGTCGCAGCTTCCAAATCAATGTGTCCAAGTTGCTTGAGAGCAGGTCGGTCTCTCGTGATCAGTTGTGAAAGCTTCACGTCAATCAGGCGATGGTCAGGCATCGCAATTGAGTGCAGCAAACACAGCGAGGTTATGTGTGAAACGGTAGCTTTGAGCTTCTCCTCTGCGTGTGCACGGGCGTAATAGATGAGTGCTGGTCCAAAGGCTTGGTTGTCGTTCTCTGCGAGGCTATCGGCATAGCGCTCAGCAATGGCTTTGCGCTGTTCTGAATGCCCGAGCTGGTCACAGACGTTGAGTACTTTGTCTACAGTCTCTTCCGTCGACAGTTCGAGCTTCTCCAAGAGATCCGCAATGCGGGTGTTTGCTTCACGGTGTTGGTCTAGGCGGCTTAGAATGTTGATCGCGAGCTCCCAACCTTCCTTGTCACCAATCTATTCAAAGGTTAGCAAGGTTGCAGTCTATATAGGCAGGAGGCCTTACGCTAGATTTCTCGAACAGAAGCTCGGCGTATTGCTCCAGTATCTCATCTCTGTCCTGATCCGTCGGCGATGACTGTGTGGGTGCTTGCGAAAGCAGAAGCAGATCTTCCCTATCAAAGGCCTGTTCCGCGAACCCTCCTCGACTTGTTGGCCGGACTGTCGGCAGCCATCGGTCTGAAGCAGCAATCTCAACAACCGAGACCGATATGAGTATGCTGAAGCGGCGCAAGGCAAAGATCGCGCCACCGATGTTGTCTTCCAAGATGCATGCCAGACCAAGCTGAGTATGATCAGTGAAGTCTGGTATGAAGACATTCTTCAATTCCCGTCCCTGGTCATCAACTTCGGCTGGTTGCTCCTGTACACGAGCAAATGCGTCCGCGAGGCGCCTCCTGTATGTCTCTAACGGCGCGATTTGTACCTCTCGCTGACGCAGCGCTCGACTTTTGGTCGTGTTCGCAGCGCGTTCCTCATCGGCAGTATCCCACCAGACTGTCAAGTAGATTGAGCCCTCCAGCCAGTCCTGGGCAGTCATGATGATGTCGTCCGGCTCTCCAAGCATCATACCGTACAGCAATTTCAGGTTTTGGTAGATAGACCATGGGACCCTGCTGGAGGCTTTGCGGCTGGCCGTAGACATATTAAGACTATTACCCATGCTTCGCTGAAAAATATTGCTTCCTCCGAGGGACTGTCCAAGGTCATCACCTTCACAGAAAGACTCCAGATCTTCTAGTGTGTGTCGCACTCGTTGACGAAAAGTAGTCCATTCGGGGGATTTTGTGTCCCAGTCCTGTTCGCGGTATCCTGGACAGGCTTCCAAAACCTGTATGCATGTTGTCACCACCTCATCGACATTGTCAAGCTCCTGATCCGTATATCCATTGCTCGCTCCATCATCCTCGGCTGTATAAGCATTTTCCCAGCCGGCATCCTTCAGCAGTCGTACAACCCGGTCAAGCTTTCCTCGCAAGAGAGCAGCATATAGCACGTCCCAAAATGACTCGTGGTCACTCGGCGATGGCTGATGGAGATGGATCTCGTCAAAGTCGTCCCCAAAGGGGTTGTGGTATGTGTTCAGCCAATTCAGAAGCGCGTGTGGTAGAGGTATGCTTTGCGAAGGTTGCGAGGCCGGCACAATTGCTCTAGACATTCGTGAACCAGCTTGTCGCGGTGAGTGCGTGTGCGGATAGTGCAATTGCAGTAAGAGAGATGCGAGGTAGTTGGCATTGGTAAAAGGTTTGCTGGACTTTGGGCCAACGGAGGCAGACTTGGTCGCAAGATCACTCGATGCCCTCCATAGCTTGGTCAACTCGGCGGCAGTGTCGGTGAAAACGAGTTCTCTCTGCGACGGCTGGGAATTGATCCTTGCAAACATGTCTGAGAGGATGCGCTCGCTTTGAAGGATGATCTCGTCGCTTTCGTCCAGCCTGACCCTGTTTTTGTTCTCCATATACCTTCTCTTGGACTCGTTCGCGTAGGCTGTCTGTGCTCGCGGTTCTCCATTGCGACTTCGCTTTAGTCCTCGCGGAGGACTGCTAGCCAGTATTGATCCTCCAAAAGACTGCGTCGGTCTCAATGGTTGCGCCGGCGGCAGTGTGGTTGGTGGAGGAGCATCTTCCTCCATGTCTTCGTCCTCATACTCGGCATCGTCGTCTTCATCGTCGTAGTCATCGTCGTCGGGCACCTGGAAAGCACGTCGCGCATATCGATTGGGGCTCTTGATGGGATTGTATGAGCTGCCAAAACGCGAGCTTCGCGGTGGATCTCCTGCTGGCGTGTTGGATGCGACGCTCAGCAGATGCGAAGGTGGAGGCCCGGAGGGAGTTGTGCTTTGATGCGAGGCGAATGTGCGCACCGAGCGCGAGTTGGGAGTGCTCGGCGCCATTCTATGCGACATAGTGCTGCAAAAGTGTTGGAGGTGTTTGTCTATTGACTTTTGGAGACATGAAACAGCTTCGGAGTCGCGTCACGGGCGCCGCGGAGCAACCACCACCACCGCGCCCAGATATTTCTTGGCTGCGAACTACACCTTCTCCTACTTCTTCTTCATCATGTCTGCATACACTCTTTCAACAACCTCTACTATCCGATTCTGGTCCAAGGCATAGTGGCAGCTGGCGGTGTTTTCGTTGGCACCAATCCGTCTTACACTGCTTACGAACTCGAGCATGCCATCAAAACGTCTAAGGCGAGGTACATCATCGCCGAGTCCGATCTCCTGGATGCGCCAAAGAAAGTAGCTCGACAGCTTGACATGAAGGCTGACCGAATATTGCTCCTGTCCGACCATGCGAACAGTCAGCATGCCAGTTGGCGAAGTCTGCTACGACATGGCGAACAAGACTGGATTCGCTTCAACGACCTCGAAACAGCTCAGAACACGACTGCCTTTCTCATGTTCAGCTCGGGCACCACAGGACTTCCCAAGGCAGCACAACTTTCTCACTACAATCTCGTAGCTGAGCACACTCTCGTGCACGAAAACCCAGACCATCCTTCGCCATTCGCAGTATCGATGCTTTGCCCGTTGCCTTTGTTTCATGCTGCCGTGGCACCATACGCCCACACTTCAGCTCTGAGATCAGGACTCACGGCATATATCATGCGCCGGTTCGAACCGAGCGCCTACTTAACTGCAATCAAGGAATACTCCATAACGCGTCTGATGATGGTGCCACCAATGGTCATAGCTGTTCTCAACTTATCTCATACTGAATCAGCACGAGTTCACGACTCCTTAGCCAGTGTACGCAGCGTTGTAGCAGGCGCCGCACCTTTGGATGCCGCAACTCAGAACAAATTGGCCACATTCCTTCCTCAAAGTGCAGCATTCACGCAGTTATGGGCTATGACAGAGACATCGTGTATAGCAACATACTTCTATCCACCAGAATCGGATTCTACAGGCGCAGTTGGACGCTTCATGCCCAATTTAGACTGTAAACTGGTTGACTCCAATGGCAAAGAAATTGGACCTTACGACGTTCAAGGCGAGCTCTGCGTTCGCGGCCCTACAGTCATTCGTGGCTATCTTGACAACCCGAAGGCCAACGCAGAATCGTGGGACAACGAAGGATACTTCCACACCGGGGATATCGCTCTGCTGTCTAGCAAGAACAATCTCTGGTATATCGTCGACAGAAACAAAGAGCTAATCAAAGTGAGAGGCTTCCAGGTCTCACCAGCTGAAGTTGAAGGCGTACTTCTGTCGCATCCTAGGATCAAAGATGCCGCAGTGTTTGGAGTCATGTTGGATGCCCGAGGAGAAGTACCTAGAGCACACATTATCAAGCGAGAGCGTGCGGAGCTGAATGAGGAGGAAGTGAAAGACTGGGTCAAGGATAAACTGGCAAGGTACAAATGGTTAGAAGGGGGTGTGAGATTCGTTGATTCGATTCCAAAGACAGCAAGCGGCAAGATTCTGAAGAGAATACTGCGAGACGAAGCGAAGAAAGAAGCAGCAATGGGTTTGACTGCGAAGCTGTAGTCGCATCATCAACGTTGTCTATACCAGCTCCAAACCGCTGCTGCGAGTACAGCAAGACTTCCCGCCACAACCGCCCACCTAGCCAATCCTCTCCTAACCTGCTCAGCAGCAAATCTCTCAATTGCCTTCCCATCATTGATTCTTGGAAACTCCACACCCTCGGGTACATCCTTTCCAAGCGCCTGACAAAGTGGTCCCCACCCATCCCTAACATCAAAGAACACCAATTTCTCCTTCGGAACGACTCGATCGAGATACTCCAAATGTCTCTTCCACACATCCTTCCCATAAGACCACTTCTCCCCAGGTTCAGAATACAACTCTCCCCATCGACCTTTCTGTAAAGCAGCAATATACGCTCCAAAATGTCTTACCACCGGGACCAGGTAAATCATAAATGGAAGAAAGGTCTGCAACGAAGATTTGGAGGTTGCATCCATGGATTTGGCCCAACTATATAAACCGATCAGTTTGAAAACAAGTAATTGGCGAAATGAGTAAGGTACGTACGCATCAGCATCCCTCACCGTACAAACTACCTTAGCATGAGGATATATCTCGAGCAATTCTTCCACGAATTGTGCACAAGGTGCATCAGTCACGGCGACGTATCCTCGTGTTAACTCCCGGAGTTTGGAAATCACGTATTCGCGATCCGATGGTTTCTTGTATGGTGTATGAGAGAGAAGGTCTGTCCAGGTTCTTATGTCGTGATCGTTCGGGGCTTTGAGCGTTTGGGTTCCTCCGTGATAGACTGGCCCATGCAAGGGAATTGAGAGGGCGCGAGAGAATGAGGCTGTGCCGGTGCGAGGGAGGCCTGTATGATTTTTGAAGTGTAAGTGAAAAATCGCTGAGAATGGTTTGTGAGGTAGGTGCTGACCTGCTCCAATGACTTGAAGTTTGGTGCCTGATTTTGGTCTGGAGGCTTCGATGCCCATTGTAGCAATGGGACAGGATTCTTGTTTGCAATGGCAGGAATTTAAAGATGATGAAAACTATACTGATATTTTGTAAGTTTTGTCTCTCGTTCAGCCGCAGTCGTATTCGTTCATAGGTGTTTCTGGGCGCAGGAATGCCTTCAATAAGACAAGATCGACAGCTGACAAGCTGAGCCAGCTGTATAACACGCTATTCGCCTATCAAAACTGATTCTGGACCAAGTACTGTTCTGCGCTGCATCTACAACTTCTCTCCCTTCCAATGCGGTTCTGCTTCCACCACAGTCGGCATGACCTCTTCTCCATATAGCATATTGCTACGAATGTAGTCTGGCAGAGGACCGTCATCTGAAAAGAAGCCCTCCGTCGGCACCATGACCTCCCATTCTTTGCTCTCATTCTCATGAGGACCTTGAGGATAGACTTGAACCGGCCAGATCAAGCAGAGAATGTAGTAGGTGAGAGCAGCTCCAGTGAACGAAAGGATGAAGCCGCAATTATAAACATTGACAGCAGTCTGGCTAATGGAGCCAGGCTTGATCGCCCCAGAGATTCCTGATATGACAAGAACGACACCCACGACCCAAGCGACATATGCTCGAATATTGACTCCTTTGGTGAAATAGTAAGGCGCTCCAGGTTCTGGCCGGTAAAGTGATGGAACATGAAGGTTTCCACGTCTCGAGATCCAGTAATCAACGATCATCACTGCAACGACAGGTGTGATGAAGCATAGGTAAGACCCGAGGAAAGTGAGAAAGTTCTTTGCCGAATTAACCAGTAGCCACGGAACCACAGGCCAGACCAGGAGATGGCATAAAATCATGCCTCGCTGAATCGTGAAATACTTCGGAAAGAGTCCAGAAAGATCGCAGCCGACAGGTATCGCATTGGACGACACATTCGTGACAATCGTCGCAAAGCACTGAATGAATGCTCCAAGAAACACGACCGTCCTCGCACCAGGTCCCCAGAACTCATCCAGCACTCGTCCATAAAAGTCCCACAAATTCCAGTCCGCGACCCCAAAATGCTTTGCACCAGCCGCAGTCGTGAAAAGTCCCAACAAAATCACAGCAGGCTTGCTGATGAATAGTCCAATCGTAAGCGGCACAATATCTCTCGGACGATTCCCATATCTCGCGAGATCAGCAATATTTACCATAGGCGGCACAACTCCCGACACAACAGTATTAATCGCTTTCATAAACGCCCAACCCAACGCAGCTCCAGTCGTTTCTGTCTTCCCCAGATTCAACTCCACACCATTGAATTTTACCAGAGCCCAGATCATGGTGGCGATGTAGGCGATCGGGGAGAGGACCGATTTGACGACGAAAAGGGGACCGGCTTTGCTCGGATGTAGCCAGGCGAAGGGGAACTGGAGAAGCCAGGTCAGGAAGAAAGCGACCATTTGTGGTGTGGTGATGCCGGCGGAGGATGGCAGGTGGTTGGGGATGTTTTCCCAGGAGCTGCCGAAGATGCAGCGGAGCGAGACGTCCATTAATCGGCTGGCATAGTAGGTTTGTGTGCCCATGTAGAAAATTGCGACTGCGGCTCGTATGAAGATGAACCAGAGGCTACCGTAGATGCCGGCTGAGATGCGGGCGTAGACTGGGAAGCTGCAATGGTGTTGTTAGCTGAATGGATTGAATTCGCGGATGTATAGCATACCCGACATGGTAGAAGATTGGTCCTCTTGAATTGAAGAAGAGCACCAAGCAGCAGAGGAATGTTCCAACAAAAGCTGCAATAATGATCGTCCACCAAGTTAAACCAATCGAGAACAGCGTAGATCCGATATTGTACGTTGTCGGCGAGAATGCGATGCTGAAATGAAAAGCAAAATAATAGAACGGACTCCAGTTTCTCTGCTCAGGCGGTGTCGGTTCGAGATCCACATTCGACCACTTGCCATACGATGGATTCGCTTCATCACGTTCACCTCCTTCCTCTTTCTGCAACTCCGCGATGGCGCGCAACTTTGATGGAAAGAAAGGCATAGTGGAAAAGTATGAAAGCAGCTTACCACGCGCCAGAAAGCAGACTACTGCTGCATGGAACTTTTCTAGTAGCAACGCGAGTCCCCATCTCTCACGTTGTCGGCGAGCACTCCTTCGCTATGGCCAAAGATCTGAATGAGATAGGCATAGGAAGCAGATAGACAAGACCTGCGCGCCCAGTCGGCATTTCCTTGGTCAGCACTGATAACGAGTGAGTGTGGACTGATAGCGAGGGAAATCGATCTGCGGCAGGGAAAAGCTGCATCCTTCTGTTCATGAAGATGAGTCTGAAGGAGGTTTTCATGTTATAGACGAAGGACGCAGTTGCTGTAGGCTCGTGAGGCTCTAAAGCCTTGCTTGCGGCTGTGCAGTTGAAGAGACCTGGGCTCCTGGTGAGATCAATGCCGCGCCGAGGCGTTGTTGTCAATAGTCTGGTGTCGTGTTACATCCCGGTCGAAAGTTGTCTGAGCCACAAGGTGGAAGTCGTGGACGGTGTATGAAGTGGCGACATGTCTCAGCAGCAGTCAGTTCACTTCTTTGCATCGTCTGCCCACGTTTCTATGACTGGCCGATGATGTTCTGCGTGCTTATCAGAGTACAGAATTTAGGACCGCGAAGGAGTGGGATGATGAACAAAAGGCCCTCGGAGCGTTGCCGGTGACCAGAGATCTTCCGCCTAAAATTACTATAGTTTATCTGGCGCGTTGGCGCTTACATACTCAGGTACTCACGATCGATGATTGACCGGCAATTGCGATCATCTTGAGCAGATGATGTCCAGAGAGAAAATGCCTGGCTGTCGTATGTACCATTATGAGCCTTTGAAGTCTTGTAGGACAAGGACTGTCCGTATTCGAGCTGGCAGTGCTGCACAGTCCCAGGGCAAGTCGTTGCGACCGCAGCAAGCGCATGCGCCAACCGCGCGCAAATGGAATAGCTCGAGCACTCCCTGCGGGAATCATCCGTGCCCGCGTGGCATTGATTCGCAAAGCGAGCGCCTCAATGGCGTTTATGGCGTTCCTGTTTCTTCCGGAAAATCTTTCTGAGAGTCACATATTGGACGTTCTACCAGAGTAGAAATTGGGGAGGTTCATATGGAATTTGAGAGGCATCGAAAAGGGATGTCAGCAGAGCGAAGCAAGGGCTTGGAAAGGTACGAGTTCGCCCGCCCATCTCACATCTGGAAGGCCCGCGAGCTCCAATGGAATTGATTGGACAACCGTAGCTCTGGAAGCTGGATGACCAGGATGTGCAAGCCGACGTGGGAACGCATCGGCTCGTTGCCTTGTTTAAATCGGCGTGTGCGTGTGTGTGGACGACCTTGAAGGAACGCGAACGGCGCGGTGCGTGTCTCTGACAAAGATGGGTGTCCAATTTGGGCTCGGGGAGCGGGTATCGGTGTCAGACTACTGCTGGCTGCATGCTCAATGATTGTGTGCCCATTCCCATACACTGGATATCGAGTTCTGCAGTAGATGAACAGCACGTCGCTAAGCAGAAGTATGACTTTGACAGGTTCGAAAGTCGAGACACGTCTTCAACGGCGTGACGCTGTGTGAAACAATTCTAGGTTCACATGGGACCAACATTGCTTGCTTTTAGCCACAGATCCGTCACCGGCCAGTGTGGATTAGAGCCCGAGCTTGATTATTCGCAGTACGGCTCGCCCTGTGCTTGGTCCACTCCACTCGAAGCCCGCAGGCTGGATCGCTGTTCGCTAGCGCGTGTACGCAGCGACGCTGTACCTCGAAGTGTTGTCCTGCGTCTTTCCCGCTTCCATCATTCATTGTCTCAAGTCACGCCTCCTAGCCCTGTTCACCGGAGCAAGTCTCATTATTATTGCACTACATTTCGTCTATTTCGTGAATCAGTCTTGGAAACTCTCCCAGGGAACGTTGGGCATGATCCGTAGCAAACATCTCCGTTAGCCAGGCCGTTGGGTGAGTTGACGGAACCTCGTGGGAATCGTATGCAATAGATGCTCATTGTGTCCAGGTTTGTGGCGTTCAAGCAAAGCAAGCCCATGGATTCTTTGAGAAACAACCTGTGTTCTCTCCTTGCAAGCAATCCGTAGTTCTGCTCAGCGAGAGCTGCAATGTCGGCGTCGACAATACCTCCAAGCGACCTCACCCTGCATGGAGTCACGAATGGGGTCGAACCCTCGAAGCACACTTCCACACCCGCTATCCTATTCAAAGTTAGTGAGGATGTGCTCAAAGATGTCAAGTCAGCTGCGAATGTGCAGGGTGGCCTGCAGTTCGTCACCGGCACGACTCCAGTAAGGCTCATTGAGTAGATTGGCAGATGGGTATTGACCTCCGGAGCAGAAAATCCGCCTTGGAAAGCGGACAATAGACCTGACCATTTCCCCCGAGGCATTCCGGCATGAGCTGTACTCGGCTTCCACTGAGTCGATCCACGACCTCAAATTTACCGGGCTTGTTGGACACCGAGCTGAACTGAAGGTGTCGGAAAGGAAGCAAAGTCTTGGCCCAGATGCAGCGTTGGCGGCTTTACAGAACACGCTCGCTGCAGCCAAGCAGGAACGGCAAGCGAAATCGGTCAACATTAGCAATGCCATTGTTCGTGAACCCAAGAATCGATACGAAGCGAATCGAGAGCAGAAGTATGCCCATCGTCGAGGTCTCTCTGGCTCGCAGCATGCAAGTCCGGCATTGAGCGCTGCAGCTACTCCACGGATAGGCGCTGCACCGACATCTGCACCCGCAAGCAATTCAGCCGCCCGGGAGAAGGCAATGAAGCTGCCTCTCGTGCACCTGCTTGCCATTAAGCCACTCACACACGAGGAGATGTGTGTGAGAACGAGGATACCAAAAGACGAGCTGGAGAAGGTTGTAGAAAAGATCGTGCAGCCCATAGACGGCAAGTGGGAGTTGACAAAAGGTGCATATAAGGAGTTGGATGTTTGGAATTTTGCATACAGTACGCAGGCGGAAAGGCAAGCTGCCATCGACAACGCTATCAGGGCGTACGATCGCTTGCGAATAGGAAAGGATGAAGAGATATGGCAAAGGCTGTTGCCAAAGGAAGACCGTGGCAAAGGAATTGTTTTGTCAAAGCTGAACATCGGAGGTGGAGCTGCATATTCGACGCCGCATCACGGAGCCAGTCCTCTGCCGCACGGTGATGCAGTTGCTGACGAAAAGGCTGCGACACCGCTTGTGGGAGGTGGCACTCCAAGGGTTGGGTCAGGAAAGAACAATGCCTTGAAATCGATTATTGGAAAGACGTCGAAGCAGCGTGCAGTGGAGGAGGCGAAGGAGAAGAAGAGAAAGGAGCGCGAAGCTGCTGCTGCAGCTAGTGATCGAGAAGGAAAGCCGGCGAAGAAGAAGCAGACAACCAAAACAAACAACCCCAAAGTGAAGTCCGCCGAGATTGTGCAGGATTCGAGTGAGGAGAGCGAGGGGAATATGAAAGGTGGTGGTGGTGCTACGAGCAGTAGCCAGCCGAAAGCAGCGCCAAACGCCCGCAAACCTGCTGCAAACGCAGCCCCGAGGCCGAAGGCAAAGGCGTTGGCATCTACATCGCCGCCGAGCAGCGATGCGCATGAGACACCGCAGCAAAAGAAAGCTGCGAGACTTGCTGCAGAAAAGGAGGCTGCTGCGGCGGCGAAGGCGAAAGCAAAAGTCTCGAATACCACTGCCGCCGCTGCCAAGTCCAAAGCAGCAGCAGCAGCAGCAGCAGTAGCTCCTGGCAAGAGCACTCCCAATGGTCTGGCTGCCCCTGCCTCATCATCACAACAACGGCATCAGCTCAGTCCCAATAAGCCGGATCACAGGCCAACCGCTCCTTCGCCTTTGGGTGCTGCCCGTCCGCGCGTTGCCTCCGACGTTTCGGATCGAGCAGCCGTTGGAGTGCAACGCACGAAACCAGGTGCAGAAACTCCCAAAGGATTGGGTATTTCTAATGTTAACGGCATTCGTAAGCGGCATGATACAGTCACCAGCACCGGATCTCACCATTCAACATCATCATCAGAGAAATCTAACGGAGTGCACAAAAAGCCAGAGGCAGAAAAGGTCTCCAAAGCAACTGTCAACGGCAACAGCACTCCGAAACCGAGTATGACGAATGGCGCAAGTCACAAATCCGAGAATGGCGCTAAGCGGAAGGCAGTGGATTCTCCAATAATAAGCCAGACTAACGGTCATGCGGCTAAGCACCGCAAGACAGAATCGAGCTCGTCTCAATCGCAGAAGTCGCAGAAGTCTGGAGGAGCAGTGAGCAGCAACGAGGCCCTTGAACGAAGCGTCACTAGCGATAGCGCCGCCTCAAATGAAGTCGACGTCAGCGGGACCATCAGCTACAGGCAAGGTGTTGCCATGGCCCAGAAATTCCACGATGACTACTATCCGAACTATACGAAGCTATATGATGAGCAGGCTGCGATGGAGAGGCGAGGAGAAACCGTGCCCAAAGCCGAGAGGCAGAAGTTGTGGACGTTGCACCGTAGACTGGAGGCCATGAAACGTGAAATCAGAGCTGCAAGCGAGCGAGAGCACGATGAATAGAAAACCTCTGCCGACAGACTCCAGCATCCAGCTCAGCGGAGAGACTTGGAAAAGGAAAGGATAGCCATCGAAATTCGTGAATTCAGGGCGCGGGACTTGCGAGAGCAAGACGGCTGGCGTCCTTCTGCGCACGATATCTCAGAACGAAGCAAGCGGCTCGTGATGGAGAAGGCCAGAGTTGAGATCCTCCAGAATGAATTGGCCATCTGGGAAATGTACGCCATAGCGGAAGAACTCTCCCAATGAAGGGCCAGCATGCGAAGACCAATGTCAGGATGGAGAAAACTCTACGCGATGGAAAGCATTCTATCGACGGCAACGTTACAGAATGGTGAGCCTGCGGCATCTGGAACTTGATAATCAATAGCGACGCAGGGCAACGTTGACATCCGGCATCGGCACATAGCGGGATTGGGTTTGGATCAGCCCCACCCGGAACTTGATTATGCCATCGGATCAACTCTTGATTAGACCTTGGAGTAGGATAATCTGACAAAATTGACCATAAGCCTGATTCTCATCATACTCTCGATGCTGGGAAGGCGTGTTGCTATCAAGACAACTCATCACATACTGACAAGATCCAGACCAACGTCCACAATGGCCCAGAAGACAACCACACTGGCAGTGCTTGACGATTATGCCGGCACATCGACGAAACACTTCGCACGTGTGCAGGGTCTGGAAGTCGACCATTTTCCAGAAACACTTAATGCCGCCAAGCCAGAAGGGCTCAAAGCCCTGATCGAACGCCTCAAGCCCTACGAGGTCATCTCATCGATGCGAGAGCGCACAGCCTTCCCAGCCGAACTACAGAAACAACTGCCGAAGTTGAAGCTATTAATGACAACCGGCACACGAAATGCTAGCATTGACCTCAAAGCCGCGACTGAGAACAACATCATCGTGACAGGAACCAAAGGAGATCGACCAGCGAACCAATCTGCAGACTACGAGCCTCCTCCACCTGCAGGGCAGAGTACAGTGAACCAACATGCCTGGGCTTTACTCCTGTCCTTATGCGGACGTATCGTGCAAGACGACAGAGCTTTGAAAACTAGTTCTACAGCATGGCAAAGCTCGCTCATTATCACAATCCCTGGCAAGACTCTAGGGCTAGTAGGTCTCGGGAAGCTTGGAACCATGATGGCAAAGACTGCAATGTCAGCCTTCGGCATGAACGTAATAGCCTGGAGCGAGAACCTCACCCAAGAAAAAGCCGATGCTGCTGCTGAAAGTGCCGGTTTTGCGAAGGGTACTTTCAAAGCTGTAAGCAAAGAGGAGCTTTTCAAACAAAGCGACGTCGTGAGTCTGCATGTTGTGCTATCAGATCGAAGTCGAGGAGTCGTTGGGAAGCAGGAGTTAGGGTGGATGAAGAAGAGTGCTGTTTTGCTCAACACCTCTCGTGGTGGTTTGATCGACGAGCAGGCATTGATTGATACGTTGAAGCAAGGTGGCATCGAAGGATTTGCTAGTGATGTCTTTTGGGAAGAACCGATCGGTCCTGACAGTCCTTGGAGGAAGGCTGATGATTGGGCTAAGAGCGCTGTTGTTTTGAGTCCGCATATGGGCTACGTGAATGCTGGGACGATGAACAGGTGAGCAAAATTTCCTTTTGCCATTCATTGAGGTTTCTGACTCGCGACAGATGGTATGATGAACAAGCAGAGATCTTGGAGCACTATCTCAAAGGCGAAGAACTACCAACTAGACTCAACTAGCCCTCACTTATGCTGCTTGAACGCTGCAAAAACAGGCGGCGGCGGTCCGTTGACGAACTGCTCAATATCAATATCTGGATCACCTTTCTCCAAGTACCTTTTGTACGCAGGCCTCGCCACAATCTTCTGAATATAAGACAGAATATTCGTATAAGCCGAAAGATCAACCGGACAAAATTCTCTCATCGTAGTCAAAGAGAAGATGATCATTGCATCGGCAGCTGAACAAGAACACGAAATCAGCAAAAGAAAGCCCGCAAACATGCTACTTTACTCACCTGTAAATTCCTCCCCAGCCAAAAACGGCACCTCACCCAACCTATCATCAACCAGTTTCAACACAGTCTGATTTCTCTGATTATACCTCGTCATCGTAGCATTATCCGCTGGAATCCCAGCCATAGCCATAGCCATCGTACGTCCAAAACTCGGCTGTAAAGTTCCATTCGTGAAATGGTACCAATACAAGAAATCTACATAATTTTTCTCGCCAGGTCTCACCAGTAATTTTCCTTTACCGTGAATGTTGATGATGTATTCGAAGCAAGCTGCTGTTTCGGCCATCTTGACACCTCCATCGTCTTCGATTACTGGTGCGGCTCCGATGGGATGTAAAGATTTGAATTCTGGAGGGGATAAGACTGGGCTTCTGTCGTATTTCTTCAATTCATAGTTTATGCCGAGTTCTTCGCAGAGAAAGACGACTCGATCGCTTTGGGAGTGGCCCAGGTGGTGAACTGTGAGGACCATTTTCGCGATTGCTTCCGAGAGGTAGTGCGTTAAAAAATGAATAGTGATACTTGGAAGCTGTTGAAGATATGGTAATTAGCCATTTCAAATGTGATGTCGATCGGCTAGTCTGGGTGTTACATCATCGTGGATAGGCATTTGGAACTGCTGAAGTCCGTTGCCCACATGTACGAACTCTAACCGAGGGTAGACGATCAGCGCAGGGTAAAGCATCAATTGACACAGGACGTCCGTGTCGTATCTACAAAGCGCCCAATGCAGTATTTCACAGTCTGTCTTTATCCTGATGACAAGCTTTTGCGACCTCAAAGTCGGCAATAAGGATGCGTGTCCGCGACACGAAGTTCCCAGTTCTGAATCGATCAAGGAGAATATCTTTGAGCACTGTCCAATCCATGTATCAAAGCACGCATGTCCCAAAGAGATGAGTGCCTGCTCGTTGCTCATGCCATTGATCGACAGCCGCTGCCTCCAACCCGCCCGGATCCGACGTGACGAAATGTCGACGATATTGCGTTGTACTCGGCATTCAAGGACTTGTATGCATCGGGGTTGCTCAGATTGTGAACAATAGATCGCAGTGACTGAACTCTTGCTCGACCTAGCCTCGTTGCGTCAGGTATGCCTTCGAGTCTCGCGCATGCCTCCTGGAGTAGGGTGACGCAATCCTCCCATGATCCATTTATCATTCGCATCCTTGGTCTTCGTCTCTCAACCTGTTCGATGCGTGCTAAGCGGGTTGGCTCTTTCATCCCGGGCTTGCGTCCGTACACGTGGATCAGCGTGTGCGTGCTGTGTCCGGCGATGTCTGTCGTGGAAAATCCACCAGAGAGGTACGAGCTGACAGCAGAGTTTGAGGAGTCAAGATCATCCTAGGAGTCGAGATCATCGTTCCACTGAGAGGTTCGTCAGCAACTTAGCAGACGGATAGGAAGATGAAATGCTGTCAACATACATAATCTCGATTGTTTTGCAGCTCAAGATACATCTGACTATACTTTTTGTGTGCAGGTGTATCCACTGTCACTCGCCAAGTCTGGTCCATCCTCCTCGCTTCCGTCCAGAAGTGATCGAGGATTGCCTGTTGCGTGCTAGTATCCTGGTGAAGATATCTGGTCTCTTCCAGCAGCTGTCGACACACACGCCCGAGCGGCGCTGGAAGAGCTCGGAATGCGACACGATGTGGCAAGCAATAGTTCAATGTCGTCGGAGCAAAAACCTCCTCATAGATCAAGGCTCTCAGTTCTGGGGGTAGTCGGAAGATCGAAGGTTGAGTTCGGTCGTCGGGGAGCACTACTGCTGCCTCCAACGACGTAGGTTTGCCCGAGGTAGATGCCGTGATTGATAGTGGAATGATGAGAGCCTTTGGTGTTGTGTGAGGGATATCAGTGCAAGAGTAAGCGGTCAGGATCGAGGGCTTGGAAAATGGCGGAGGGCTCGCGGAGGCAAGTCCAACGCTCGCAGCGGCTTCCTTCCAACGACAGAGCAGTTGCTTTTCTTATGACCAACGCATTCTCCTTTCACTTACAATGAGCGCATTCTATCATCATACCCGATCTGATGCTCCTGTGTCGCCGCTTCGATGCCGCCTATCTCTATGGACGCTGCAGGCGAGCGAGATCCATTCCTTTTCAGGTCGCGCAAACCTGAGAAAGAGCCATCCGAGAATGGCAGCAATTCAAATCGCGCCAAGGTCACCTCAATATCGATTTTCCAGAAGCCTAGCATGTTCACGAGCAAGTCCAGCATCAACCTGAGAGAGCCGCACATCGTTCAGCCACAGTCTAGTCAAATTGCAGAGCACTATCCTGGAGCTGGAGCCGGCAGGAGGGACTGGGCAATCAACGATGAGGAGAAGCCACTCCGACCGGGAGCATTCTATCTGCTCATGGGAATGAAGCCGCAATTGGAACTATTCGCCATCTCCGACCCTTTAGACCAGCCTGCGGGACTTTACCACGACATTAAAGCCGGACAGCGCCGAGCAGCCATGTGGTTTCGCAGACTGGACCAATTGATTATTGTGGCTCTGCTCACGCAGGTGCTGCTGGCGTCGACGATATTGTTCCTGATCGGCCTAGAAGTTCACCTCCAAAAGATATTCCTTGTCTTCAGCTATTTGAACATGATCCTGGCAGTCGTTGTCGCATACGCAAAATGCTCCGAGATCCTCAGCCGCATTCAGAAGGTCAGCCCCTTGTCTTGTTGACGCCTAGCGCTTGAGCAATTTGCTGAGCTGTGAATGTAGGAGCGCGATGCACTTTTCGAATTACAGCTGCATGTGGAGGGCTTGGTGAGTATACCAAAGGGCAGAAGCCCTCACCCTGCACACTCCCGCCTTGTAGCCCTCTTGTCTCACTCTTAAGCACCAATCGATCCTTCCGTTTCCCTCGGCTTTCTCTCGCTTAGGACATCTGCTAATGCTTATATCCTTTACTTTTAGTACTGGAAAGTCGGCACTGCCAGAGCCGTATTTTCCAAGGATATTGACGATGTCCGAAAACGCTTTGAGGATATCAGGAAAGGTGGTCCGGACCTGCATGCTGCAAGAAAGAGGTCATCTCAGTCTTCAACGTCCACAATAAACAACGCTCCGGATGCTGCGACTGTCACAATTCGCAGAAGCAAATCCCCTTCGGATGAGACCAACATCTCGACTTCGCCTACCAGGCCCCCAATCAGGCGAGGCTCTTGATGGGACATCTTTGTCGCGCGTTGTGGCGGATGATCGGGCCAATCTTGGAAATCGGAAGGATTTTGGATCACACCCTATCGAGCCCGCTTTGGCAATTCATCCAATTCATACCGCGCCTGTTCTTCCATCCTAGACCGTACCTGTCTGTTAGCAGTATTGTGAGAGCATAGGACTGCAGTCGATGTACAAAAGAGAGACAAATGACACCTGCTTGAATCCAAAGGAGTATGTGGCACGGACCCTTACAAATCTCCTGCCGCTGCAAGGGTGCGCCTTCTTAGCAAAAGCCTAACTTGATATGGCTTGGCGGACAGATAAACGTCGCGTCAAAGTATACAGGATTACGTCGTCTTCTGCAAAGATTCACAGACATCCTTTCAGAGTCCCGCTGAGGCGCCGTGCGGCTTTCAGCTGGGCATCGGCCGAAGATGGGGGACTACAGATACCCCCCTGTGTCCACCGGTAGGTGACGCGTGTGTTTCTCGTTGTTCTGGTTTGTACACAGCATTCTTTGAAACTGCAAACATGGTCTTCATTGCGAGAACTAGGAGGAGAAGCTGCTTTGGACTGGGCTGATAGCGGCATGCTGCTGCTTTCGAAGCAATGGAGTCGAATCGGCGGAGCTGGCGTTTTGTTGCTGGCGTTACTCTACTACTTGAATAGCATCCATGCCATTGGAGCACTTTCGGGACGGATCTACAAGGCATCGGACGAGACCAAAGATGAGCATGTCCAAGATGAGCATGTGCAGGACCAGCCGTATCGACCACAAGATGAAGTCCAAGGCGAGCCAAGCATTACAAAGCTTGATCATTTGAGGCCTGATATCTCCACGGCGGTGATAACCAGCCCTGCAAGCACCTCTACAGTTGCTGCGCAGGATGATTTGATAGTTCTCACCGGAACACAGCCTGCGAACTCATCGCTGAGCCCATCAACGACTGCCACAGCACCATCTTCGATACCAGATCCTGACGACATCAGCACACCGTCCCCCCAATCCCAAGAAGATTTCCCTCGAAAAGCCATAGTAATGGGCAAACTCTCATCCGAAGATACAAACTGGGTGTCCGAGCTGTCCGACTGGGAATCAGCAATCTACATCGTCGACCTCCCAGCCAATGCGACCTCACCCTCCGGCCATAGGACAAAAATCAACAAATCCAAAGAAGCGCTCCCCTACCTAACCTACATCGTGGAAAACTACTCCACCTTTCCCGAAACCGCAGTCTTCGTCCACGCCCATCGTAACGGTTGGCCACAAGCCTGGCATAACGACGCAAAAGACTACGACGCAGTCAACATGATAAATGCCTTGAACATCGAGTATGTGAAGGAACAAGGCTACGTCAATCTGAGGTGCAAAACCGATGTCGGTTGCCCAGCAGAAGTCAATCTGAATAGAGATCCACCAAATCCGATCAAACATGCTGAACACGCTTACCCGGAAATTTATGGAGCCTTCTTCAACTTGAGTGTTGGAGATGTGAAAGCACAAATCCCTATTGTAGCGACGCCTTGTTGTGCTCAATTCGCTGTCAGTAGAGAACAAGTACACAAAAGGGAGAGAGAAGAGTATGAGAGGTGGCTTGATTTGATTTTGGAAATGGACTATGATGATGAAACGCTAGGGACTGTGATGGAATATATGTGGCATATGATTTTTGGAAAAGAGGCGGTTCATTGTCCAGATGTTGGGGAATGTTATGAGAGGGTTTATGGGAGGAGTGGTATGGATGTGTTCTAAACATCGATAGATGAATCAAGAGAGAAGCATAGAGTTTGCATGGTATCAGCGAGGTGTCTAGGCGCATTCATCAGCCGAGGAACGAAGGTCGTTTCGCTCTGGATGGCATGATAGATGGACCACAAGTCATGAAACAAAATTTTGCAAAAGCAATCGCCCATGCTCGGACACTTAGGTCGAGACCTTGCAATCAGCTCCCAGATGCATTGCAGCGCATCCTCAGCTGCCAACGGCCTCCCCTCCACCAATTAAGCCACAGCAGTGTAAAGTGTCCGTGGTCTTACAAGTTTATGTCCGAGCAAGAATGATTATCGAAATGCTTTGACAGATGCTATATATTTATACCTTGCTACCTACGAAAGACCAGCAAAAAGCATGACTTTCAATCGGAAGAGAAGGTTGACCAGAAATGAGATCGATCAAGGTCACATCAGAACGATAAAAGAACTGCAAAACAATCGCCCTTGCTCGAACACTCAGGGAGATATATGACTGCTACCAAGGTATGCATGGTGGCACATGCCTATCTGGCAGTGACCTCTGCCAACTAAGCCACGACATGGACTTACAAGTTCATGTCCAAGCAAGAATGATTGTCGAGAGGCTGGCAAATCAAGAACGTCTATATACCACCAATACTTGCTCTGTACACCTGTGATGAGGGCTTCAACATGGAGCAGGAAAACCGTCCCATTTCAACTTCGATAGCCTTGCCTTACTGGTCTCGTGGCAGATATCTGAACGCATGAGGAGCCGTCGGTGCAGAACATGATTATATCTATTGGGTTCACGATGTGCCTGGAAGATTGGTTCGAACAATCCATTCATAAAAAAAAAAGCTCTTGCAGAGCATGTAGTTCGTCAAGACTGTACACAAGTAAAATTCAAAATTGCCATCCTCTCAATATGCGTGGTCTGCGTCAATGCACCAATGGGGTATCTTTATCGATCATCAAAAGCACGATCAACTCCTCCTGTAAAATGCATTCCTGCCGAAATCCCGTCCATCCTCCGTCTAGCCGGTCCCATAATGCTCCAGATGCTGTGTCGTAACGCTTCGCTTGAGAACATATATCCGCGCTCATTTGCTTCACACATGCCTCCGCTTTCCGCCTCTACCTGGTCCACTGCCATCCTTGCGCTCGCTGCCATCATTGATACCGGAAATGTCGAAGAAATCTGGGTATGGGAGTTTACGCTTGCTGCCAGATCCTGCTCCGAGATTGAAGTTCAGGGTCGGTGTGTTGCTGCCATTATTTCGTCTGTTGTGGTTGGAGTGGCGGGTGTTACGGGTCGGACGCTGAATCATGCGGACTGCTTCTGCGCTGGACGGGTTCAAAGAAGCAGTGAAGGCTTGTATCGGAGGTGCCGGGTTTGAGGCGTCCATGTCCATTTCTGCGTTTGTATCTCTGTCGTGGTTTGAGACTGGGTATGCGTGGTTCGACTCGAACGTGAAATCGCCCTGTGGCAGTGATCGCTGGTGTGTGGGTGCCTGCGGTGGCTCAGACACCACTCGGCGTGGTGTAGAGATCCCTTCGGCAAGATCACTGCTCGAGAGCGGCAGATGTGGCTTTCTCTGGACTTCTGGACTCGAACTTCGCTCCGTAGCTTTATCGTCGTCCTTGACCGTGGTACTGTTCGTATCATCGTCGTCGTCTGCATGAGCGCCGCCTGCCTGGCGTGCAGGGTCCGTGTCCAAACGCTCTGTTGCCCATTGCCTCACCCTCCAGCCCTCGCCATCCATGAGCCCCAGATTCTCCTTGTCCAAGAAAGCCAACAAGTCATCCAAAGCATCTTGATAGCCGCCTGCTCGTGCCGTGTTCTGGCTCGCTACGGCATTTCTGTATAGATCGGTGACGCTTCTGGCGGCATTTCTAAAGTCGGCGGCAAGGTCAACTTCGCCCCTCTGACGTGGCAGCGACGTCGAGAGGTGCCGCATGGAATCCATGATGGTGGTGGTGTGTGTTTGCTGCCAGTCGAGGTGTGGGGTGTACAAAGGAAAGGGAGAAGGTGTGTTGGCCGAGGGTGGACCACAAAGGTGCAGTCGTGCTGAGCTGGGTCTGGGTTGGGTTGGCTTGCAGGTGACTTCTCTTCAGCAGACCCAAATGCAGGTGATGCCCGATGTGGAGGACGGAAACTTCTACGCCGACGAAGAAGCCGTCGGAATTATTCTGTGAGGTGAGTACTGCCTGCTCAGTGCTGGTGAATGTGTACGTTGTATTGCCAGGAGAGAGTTGTTGTTAGAAGTGAAGCATCATCTCAGACTGCGACGTGATCTGGGACTTGCTTTGTTGTTGCTGTCCATACGTATATAGTTCTAGATCTATAATACCCGGCACCCGGCACCCCACCAGAACAGTCGTCACTGCTCGCGCGCGAATTGTGTATGGAATCCTGGCACAAGACATTGAAGGCTGCCCGAATAGTCAGACTCTCAGCCACTCCGAATCTCCGTCCAGCCTCGCAGTATGATGAAATGCTGAGATTTGTCGCCTAGAGCATCATTCGACATTTTCCTTACCTCCCTTTTGGAGCACACGACACCATGGCATCTGTAACGTCCCTCGATCAGGACATGCGCAATCTGCGCCTATCTCGATACACACCACAGGCGGCAAACGAGGCGCGAACTTGGATAGAAAGTACATTGGGCGAGAAATTACCTTCTGGAGATTTGTTAGAAGGATTGAAAGATGGAGTCGCGTTATGCAAACTGGCAAATCTGGCGGTGCAAGGCAAGGCTGGCTCGATCAAGTTCAAGGCCAGTCCGATGCCCTTCATCCAGATGGAGAACATCAGCCATTTCTTGAAGGCTTGCGAGATGCCGCCTTTGAATATGCCGGCGCATGATCGATTTCTGACTGTCGATCTATACGAGCAGAAGGACCCAGCACAAGTCTTGCAATGCTTAGGCGCATTTAGCAGGCAGGCGCATAATCTGAACCCTTCAAGGTTTACATCTACGATTGGTCCAAAAAAGGCAGGAGGTACTATGTCTCCTGCGACTACAGGCGGAGCATATACAAATGGTGGCAGCATGCGACGCGCACCAAGTCCCACGAAACCCTCAGTTGCGATGCCTACAAGCACACGTGCCATGAGCCCTGCACTTACGGGAGGATCGAATAGCTCCCGTCAATCGGCGACAAAGTCACCAGAAGGTCCGGTTAGCAGCTGGAGTAATAGAGCCGATGAGACAAAGACAGCGCCTGCATGGAACATTCATCAGTACGGTTACATGGGAGGAGCATCACAGGGTAATCAAGGTATTAGCTTTGGTGCGAGGCGGCAGATTACGAGTCAAGCCCCTGCAGTGCCGTCACTAGCCGAGAAGCAGAAGTTGCGGAAGCAGAAGGAGGAGGAAGAGGAGCGAGCACGACAGCAGGCTGCGGAAGAGCGCGAGCGGCGGGCGCGAGAAGTACAACAAGCAGAGGAGCGGGCGAGATTGGACGAAGAGCGGAGATGGGAAGAAGAGACCAAACGGAATCGCGAAGAGGAGAGACAGCGTTTGGAACAGCAGAAGCGGGAGTGGGAAGAGCAGGAGCGAAAGTGGAGAGAAGAGGAGCAACAGCAAGAGCTGCGTAGACGAGAAGATGCTGAGCTGCAAGCTAAAATGAGTGTACGGAAGCCGCCTGAGAAGCCTAGGGTGCCCAGCTCGAGCATCCTACGTGGTCAGACACTATCTCAATGGCAAAAAGAGCAAGCCGCGTTATCTGCAGTGACTGACGGCTCTCCCGAGAGCACCGAGACGCCAGAACAACTCAGAGTGAGGGAACTTGAAAAGCAGCTCGAAGAAGCCCGAGAGCGCGAACGACAATACCAGGCTGAGCGAGAAGAGAGATTGCGAAAGGGCACAAGCGAGTCAGGGTCGAGACCCAGCACTGCAGATACTGCACGACCAGGCAGCGCCCAACAAAGCGACGTGAGCTGGGCAGGTGATGAGCGCGAATTCTCACGAAAGCAGCTACACACTGAGCCACCAGCACCACGCCCAGCTCAAGTCGGTGCTCAACGGCCTCTGCCAACGAAGCCAGAAGCAGCTCCAAGCCTGCCTTCACGTCCACTTCCTGGGCCAGCGGTTTCCAGTCCACCTCCCTCGCTTCCTGCAAGAGGTCAACCATCACCATTCACAAGACCGCTCCCGACTCCCAAACATGAGCCGGAACCGCAACCAGAACCAGAGATCTCTGAACAACGCCAACCCAATCGAACAGAAGCATTCCTCGCAAGCAACCCAGCTCCCGCAACTTCAGGACCTCGAATATCATCATCTCAAGAAGCCGGCGATACTTCTTTGGAGCAACAACGACTACGCGACTCTCGGGTTGCCTCACAGCAAAAGACGAAAGCCGGCGGCTGGGCGAGTAAGTCTCTCCTGGAACGCGAGATGGAACGTGAGCGAGAAAGGCAAAAGGAATGGGAGGCAAACCAGGAAGCGACTAAGAGTGCACCAAGAGATGCTAGGCAGGGAACTGGAGAAGGTCAGACGTGGGATGTCAACCAGTATGGCTATATGGGAGGTGACTCCATGAACAAAGGTTCTAGTGTCGGTAGTGGCATCAATATTGGTGGGAGAAGACAGATTATTGGTCCGAGACCACAGAAGTAGTAGAGGTGGTATGGCACGGTAGATATGATGTAACGCAGCGATGGATTGATTTGATTTCGTGAACACGAACCTGCTCATGAGTGCAGATCAGTGTACTTCTCTTGGTGAGCTCTTATGGTAAGAACTTCTTTGGTATTCTCTTCTTATTCTCGCATTTCTTGACATGTGGCCGCGTCGCCTAACATAGGAATCGTGGAACAGATCTTAAATACAGATAGATTTCACGCATCTCCAGACAATCATTCTTGCTCGGAAACGGACTGGTTAGTTTACAGTACTGCTGTAGCTTAGTTGGCAGAGGTTCTTACTTGATTCTGATGTGCGAAAGAACATTCGTTGGTATGACTATCGGCCTAGTGTCCGAGCAAGGGCGATTGTTTTGCAACTCTTGATCTTTGAGCCACTTGACTGAATTTTCCCTTCGAACCTCGGGTACCAACTTAATGTACAAATACATAGTATCCTCGAGAACATCTCGACAATCACTCTCGCTCGAACACGGACTCGTAAGTCCAAGGCATGGCTGAGTTGGCAGAGGCTAATGATGAGATGAATTATTCGATATGTTTCGTCAGTCATGAGTCTTATAGCCGTAGTGGTCGAGCGAGGGCGAATGTTTTGCAATTTTGGTATCAGTCCTTTAGCTTGATCTCTGAGCTGTCTGAAGCGGCGTTTTCTTGCAACCCCAGGCAAGAACTTTATGTAGATATACAGACTAGCCTTAGGGACATCTCGACGATCATCCTTGCTCGAACACGGACTCGTAAGACCAGGACATCTCGAGTCTTGGCTGAGTAAGTAGAGGTTGATGATGAGTTTAAGTGTGCAGACACTTCAATTCTTGGTCAGTCATCATGCTTATCGACACAGTGTTCGAGCGAGGGTGATTGTTTTTGCATTCTCTTATTAATTTCCGTTCTTTCATGCCATCTGCTCGGATCCAATGTGTTCGAGGACTCGGTACGTGTTGGACTATCCCTGAAACATTTGAAGAATGGTTCCTTAATTGGCATCGAGGCTTAAACGCTTGCGTGGCGTAATCAATACTTGATAACTTCCAACACAAATATTGAGGTCTGTTTGACTGAATTTCCTGCTTGAGTACAATTTCATAAACTCGGGCAAATTGTCATGGCTGGGGAAGTGTCTAGCCATAGCTCATTCGAGAGGAATGCCCGACATGCAAAGGTCATCTCGATGTGCCCAGGTGAGAGCGCTGGTTTACGTCTTCTTGCATTTCCTCACTGGCAGCTCAGCATAAAATTCAAGCTGCTCCTCGCTCTCATCTTGGTGGCCATGTTGATCATTCGTTTAAGATATGTCGGAAGTCGAGGTGTAGGCTTTGATCCCCTGCAGTGAGCATGCGGCTTGGTGTACTCTTTTCGATCGAGCATAGTGTCCAGTGCTGCATATCGAAGTCATTCCGTCTCGTGCCTTTCAGTCTCTGCGTCGCGTGGCTGCTACCATCGCCGCGCGAAGGTGTTCCTGGCTTGTGGAAGCTTCTCAATGTTCATCTCACCCTCGCATGCGAAGTACCTTCTTGACCTCGATTTCTGTTCCACCGCACCCGATGAAGCCCACCAGCATGTTTTGAATGAATCATTCCATACTCTTTCATACCACCATCATTTCAGTTCACCAACCTATACATCCCCAGCGCCGCACACCCCATACTCATCCCCAAAATACTAGCCTTCCTGATACCCAACCCAAATCTGCTCCCGCTCTTCAGAATCTGCTGCTGTACTTCTGCTTGACGAAGTTGTTTCATGCCAGAGTAGTACGTATATGCGCCCAGACCGACAAAGGTTGCGGAGCCCATGAGTCGACAAGGAGTGCAGTCGTAGCCATTGGCTTGACGTTGCGCGCCTAACGCTGAAGACATGCTTGTGTCTGAGGGAAAAGAACTGGCGGACGGGTCGGTAGACATTCTGAGGGTTGGGAGTGATGGCGCGATCCGGGATGATTTGGTGATGGAAGTGTGGATGGAAAAGATGCAGGGTGCAAGCTTTGGCTTCGAGCTTGGACGTGATTTGTGGAGCTTGACGGGCATTCACATGAACATCATTGGAACTAGCTTGTATAGTCGTTGCAAACAGTTGATATCGTGTCGTGGTCACCGTTCTCTAGTACTTGATTGCAGACCTGCCTGACACTGCTTGAAGGGTGTATTGATGAGGCCTGGCTGCCAGACTTCTGCCTACTTCCTGCTGAGAGTTCCAACTCCTCCAAGCTTCATCTGATGCAAATAATTGCGCCCTGTATGCATGCAAATTGCACAGTACCTGCCTGCGTTTTAAAGCATGCGTATTTGCAGGACTTGAGCCCGTAGTGCTGGATTTGCGGCGATTCTGCAAATTTGGTGAAGATGTTCATGCGTCGCTTCCGCAATGCACGGCTGCAGACTACTGCTGGTAATACTCCTTGGTGTAGATGCTGTTGCCTCCTGGATCCGGTTCACTTGTGCTGTAGAACATGTAGCATTCTATTCGTCGACTGGCATACCATTCCGCATGCCACAGCTGTTACAGCCCACGTTCAAAGGATGCTTGAGACTGCCACCTCCAGATCCACTTCCATAACTATACCATTGTTAGCAGAAGTGCTTCAACATCTCTCAAGCAGCCAGAACTTACACTCTCCTCCCATTCCCGGAGCTCCTAAAAAGCCCACCCTTTCCACGCCTCACATTCCAAGCACCGAAAAGTAGACCAGCAAGAATCGCCAGCTTAGCGACCAGGAGATGGTGGATTGCCCGATGGTCTCTGCTCACGTAGAGCAGTAGCCAAGCATAGCCTACCACTCCCCCGAAAATGCCACTCCAGAGTGCTTTCTGTTGCTGAGCAGGGGTGAGGTATTGCAGATGCATACGACCGAAGAAGGCCAGGGTCGCCATGACGAGACAGTAGCCGATGAAGTCGGTTCCATCCTGGTTGGCGTTGATCATGTATGGCTTGATGAAGACGTACTCAACCAAGGAGGCGAAGGCGACAAGTTTGAGGGCCATTGTCGCGGGACAGTGTTGTGGTCTTGGGTCGATGGATTGAGCAGGCTTCGTGATATTCGCACTACTGAAGCTGTAAATGCGTCCAGGCGAAACAATTTGTTTGCTCAACCTGAGATTCTGTGTCACATTGTTGTCGTTGAAAAATTTCACGTTCAAGTCGCGACTGCTCGTGCGGCGCAGGCGATCCTTTGAGCTACTATTTTTGGATTGCTGCCTAACTGAGACTAGCTCTTTTTGAGCTTGCCTTTTGTCTCCTGCGACGGTCCTCAATTCATCTATTCAACAATCACATGCTCCATCGTAATGGTACGACGACAATTACTGCTCATTTGCGACAAGTTCATATGATACCATCTGCCTTTCCATCATAGTGGCACGGTCCTCGACTTTTTCCTGCTTTGCAACTTGCCGGCCATCTGGTCACAAGCAAGCCATATTGAGTGCAGCCGGCATCCTTGGAGCTCCTTTGGTCTTGGCTTTGCTCAATTCCTGTTGACAGAGGTGTATTCAGGGAACATGAGCCGGCGATGGACGGTCGATAGGCAGACTCCGTGGATGTATTCTCCCGACACGTACTGCCTGAAGTTGTTCCTGAAGTTGCTCCCGGGACCGTTGAAGATGGTGGATCGATAATGGCACCATGACAAAAAGCCAAGGTGGAAGGAGAATTCCCACTGCGAGGTGCGAGTCCTTGACGCCTTGCACACCGTAATGTAGTCCAATAGTAAGCAGGGCTGTAAAGATCGCCCCAAGCACAAATGCTTTGGCAACTTGCATGGTGAGGCCTCTACAACTGTTGCGGATCACAAGCACTGTGGCTAGTACGTTCATCGGTAGGATGAGCAAGAATGAGAAGACCAGCTGGAGATCCAGCCTTTCAGCGAGTTCGAAAACGGGAAACCCGATGCAGGCTGCTATGATACCGAACATGATTCCCAACCATGCTTGACGTTTGGTACCCAGCCGAGTGGAGCATATCGAGCCGCAACGAGCCATATCGTTGATACTTGTGGGCGAATCCAGAGGTTGTTGAAAGTGTCCAGAGGGCGTCTGTCGGTCAAATTCGTGAAGTCATTTCATCGAGAGATTTGATCGCAAAATCGGTGCGCTCGATTCACCCGGCCTTGTGGTCGTGAGCTGGTAAGCAAAAGCTTGTCATGCTACTCTATCGCATTTCCGCCAGCAGTACCAGCCTCTCAAATCGCTACCATTTGTCAGCCTGATAAATTGAAATTGCAGATCGACACTGCTCACCCTCCGATCCCTCCCGTTCAAGCCCGCATACCAAGGAAACCTGTTATGGGCTCCAGCGGCCCGGAGCTCTGCATCTACAAGGTCGTTCCAGTGGACATACCACTTTCGATGCATAAAGATCCATAGTAGTCCAGATAGGTAGATCGACAACGCGTAGCCGCATATCGCTTCTTCCAAGTTCTGCACCCCGAAGAGCTTGCAATATGCGATCGAGTAGAGCAGGATCCCGAGACCTCCAAGAATATATACCTGCCGCATGAAGATTTTTCCATATCGACACAGCGGTGTGATGATCAAGACGTTTCCAAGCAAGAAGGGCAAGAATGCGATGCAGCACTGCGTAACGACGAAGAAGGGTGTCTTGCGAAAGTCTTGAAGCTGCGTGAGGCTGTAGCCAAGGACTAAGCAGCCGATGCAGTCAGCGAAACCGAACCAGACGCGCTTGCGTACGCGACACATGTCGTCGAAGGTGGTGATGGTTGATGAGCCTCTGTGAGAGAACAAGTCTTGCATACCTCTTGCCCACCAGCAATTCCGTCCAAAGCCGCAAGCCTTGGAGGTGGGTTAGCTGAGTTTGTGTCAAACATAGTACCACCCACGGTACTGCAAAGCTCTCATACTGGTCTCCACATTCGACGACTCCAAGCCCCATCTGCTCGCCGCAGTGGATATAGCTCGCCTCCGGTGTTTAATGCCACGCTTCGCGGTTGTCGACTCTTAGACCAGATCCTCTGCAGCATTGCTGTCGTTAGGATGGTATATCTCGGTGGCCACGATCGTAGCTGTCATACCTGCGTACGCTGCGAGCAATACGTAGAATCCCCAGTCCAACCAATTCTCCTTCGCAGCAAAGGTGACGACCAAGAGGAGCGCTGCCATTGCTCCAGTAGTCGCGCCTGTCAAAGACAGCATCGCCGTGGCTCCAGAAATTTCAGTAAAGTGATAGTATGCTCCCATGGCCCATGTTGACCCGCAGGCAATGCTAGTAAAAATCTTCGCAATCACCCAGCCTTCGCATCTGTCGCCGCCATCGACGCACGTCTGGAATACAATATGGAGCGTTAAGGAGCTGATGGCCATGATTTTCAAGCAGTACACACTGACAATAGTGAATCTGCAGAGCTTGTCTTGGCTAGAGGGCTTCTCATGGCCAGTGGTCGATTGTTCCTCTCCTGAGGTCATGCTTGGAGGCGGAGTCTAGTACACAGGAATCGTGGGGATTCACAAGGACGCGAAGTGAGTAGTCTCGATGATAACAATCTGAGTATCCTAAAAGTCTATACGTACAGCGAAGAATTGAAATGGACATGCCACCGTCCTAAGCTCCCGTTCATTTTGATCGTCCCATGACTGGGTAATGAGTGGTAAGCAGACTTGGCAGAGCCGCAAAGCTTGCCTACGTAGTTGGGAAGAAATGCCGCCTGGTCCTGCAGGTAACCAAACACAAACGAGTACCACCCATGCGAAGTAGGGTCAAAATCGAGTGTGCAAGACCAAGCGACGAGTGTCCTAGATTTCGTCAGCTCTCATGATCTTACAAACATCATCAAAGACCTTGCAGCTTTGAATCACTCACCACGCTGATGGCCCTTGAGGATCTCATTGCTTTTAGTCACCTGAAAGGTTGGTGCGCACAACTCCGGTATACTGCCAGCTAGCGAGCATCGTAATGGCTGCAATGTTCGCGGCAATCTGTGCCTCTGTACTCTCATTGTGACCAACCTTCCAGAAGTAGACTTTGGTGTCGAAATCAGAGTAGCGATCTATCTCGCGAAGTAGAGCGATCCACAGATCCAGATTCGCGATGACAGTGCCTGATGTGTCGCACCAGCCTTGTTCCCTCCAGTCCTCGATTCTTTCAGTGATGCCCAGAACAAGGTAATCACTTGACGAGGCAATTACAATGTTTTTCATGCCATAGTCGTACCAGCAACCAGTTTGTAGAGCACCGATAACGGCACGAAGCTCAGCTCGGTGGCTCGTCACTGGATGAAGCTCCTTCCAAGGACCCAACTGTTCGAGCCGCATGCTCTTGCTACGTCCATCCAAGGGATGTGGAGGAGGTCTGAAAACCCAAGCGCAGCCTGCGCGAGCTAAGTCGATGCCATTTAAATCGGTATGAACGCAAGCACCCGCCACGAAAATGAGCATCGTCCGGTGGTCACCGCGGCGGTAATATAGACCAGCCACCTGACCCTCAGGTAGAGGGTGTGTGAAAATGTCGCTTGGAGTGCTGTTGATCGGGGCTGGGAATTTCCGCGCGTTCCTGAAGACGGCATCACGCTGCACTCTGGATCTGGTTTGGCGGATATTGTTGCTCATATTGCTGCTTCGAGTGCCGTATCCGTGGTTTTCGTATCTCTGATGGCTATACCAATGTCTAGCAAGGAATTCGTGGGCGCGAAACGATCTCTAAGGCTTTGATGAGAAAGAATGTCCAAAGGAGAAAGCCAGAGTCCTGCATACGTAGTGAGTGCTCCTTGGGCAGGTCCTATTGTGTGTGCAGTCTCAATCTGGGTCGCACATGCTTGAGGTGCCGAAAAGTGTCTGCGGCACCTCCTCTACGAAGATCGATCACGTTGGCTGCCTCATTCCCGTAATGTGAGCTACAGTGAACGGCATCCAGCTGCATGTCTAGCATCGAGGAATGATCTTCCGGCTTCATCTGAGATTAGTACCCATGGAAATACTATGCTACCTCATCGTACGCATTCAAGTCCACTGATACAGGACGATTGCGGCAAGTCACCATCCGATGAGCCTCTCAATCATGGCCCATCAGGCTGCGAAGGTACTCCGCATGATCGTATACTCTCTTGTCGCCCTGACGAGCAGAATTGTCGGTGCAGCCTCAGCTTGTATCCTTGCTCTTTCTGCAATCAATTTGGGCAATCATTCTTCGCTTGGCGGACCAATAGTCATGTTCAACGCTTGAAGCTTACGCGATGTGTGGCACATTTCGTCTGAGTTTGATGTTTGTAAGAGCCACAACGGTCTTGCGGACTAGTCAGTGATCGCTATGAAGACAGAGGTGCCAGGTTTGACGCAATGTGCGGTCATTGCGGCTCGAGCGCGCTCATGAATAGGTGGCCGAGTGTTCTCGGCGCGTCGAGCGGGTTTGAGGATGAGGTTGCGAAAAGTCTTGGCAAAGCAGCAGCATTCATCATCGCAGCACCGAGGCCACCACTTTGTCTTGTTGGCCTTCTTTCGTCCGACATCGCGTCTTGTCCACATCAACTTCATTGACACACCACGTGCAAGTAGAGATATGCCAGCGCGACGAGCACAGATCCTTAGTACCAAAATACGTCAGTCGGACTGCGCGCGCTCCTTCAGGCAGTGCAGGGGTACATCGCAAACCATTCTCGTCGCCTGCTGTCAATTTCCGGGTCACAGAGCACTGCGATGTCCGAAGCCGGGCCGTGCGATTCTTCGGGCTCTATGGAAAGCAGGCCTCGTCAGGCAATGACCTTAGAGGCCAAAGTCCGAGCGCCGTGAGCAGACGTCATTCTGGTGGTATGAAGGAGTCCGAGGATTCCGCGTAAACGTCCTGTATAGGTGCGATGTACGAGGCTGAGGCTGTATAGCCCCGTGCACCAAGTCGAGCATCCACAAGAAATGATAAGAAAGAGGTAGGCTGCTTGGCCAGGGATGTATTTCGTCTGCTATCAGTGTCATCTCTACTTTCAATTCATCTTATTGCATTGCACTCATCATGGCTTTGCCATCTACAGCGAACCAAGCCTCAATGAGCTCTTCCCCCTACGTTGAAGGCCAAGAACAGCCTGCTGAGGAGAAAAAGAATTCTAGATTTCTTGCGAGACTCAACAAGGGAATATCCAAGATCTCTGGCCCCATGAACAGGGCGGCGATGAAAGCAGGCTGCGAGCCTTTCAGCCCTCAGAATCTGGACTTCGAGTTCGACAAGGTAAGTTCAATTGACTTGATCGAATCAGACTTGATGCCAACAAGTGTGCTCTTAGGCCGCTCGAATTCTCCGGAGCTTCTGTATTGACGGCTTCTACACATCCGGAAAGAGCCAAGATACGAACCAGGACGCCAGCAGCAATTACGATACGCACCAGACACAGAAGCAAAAGACGACGAAGGTCCTTCGCAAGATCCCTCCAGAGGTCATCCGGAATTGCAAAGGTATCGCAGTGTTCACGACCATGCGTATGGGATGGCAAATATCTGGAGCAGGAGGCTGCGGTATCGTCATGGCCAAAATGTCCAATGGAGGATGGTCACCACCATCCGGTATCCTTATCCACACCGTAGGATGGGGTCTCGTTGCTGGTCTCGATGTCTACGATTGCGTGGCTGTCATCAACAGCGACAAGGGGATGGAAGGTTTTACTCGTCTTCGTGGAACTGTGGGAGCCGAAGTGTCTGCAACAGCAGGTCCGTTCGGCGCAGGTCAGACACTCGACAGCGAGCTAGTGAAGCGCCAAGCTCCGGTATGGACATACATGAAGAGCAGAGGCTTGTACGTCGGAGCCCAGATTGACGGAACAATCATTATCGAGCGGACGGAAGAGAACCCACGCTTCTATGGCAAGGAAGGAGTCAGGGCGACTCAGATCCTCAATGGTGAAGTCGAGCTCCCACCAGGAACAGCTACGAACCTCTACGAAACATTACACGCTATTGAAGGACGACCGTATCGCTCAGAGGCTCTACCACCTCCTTATGAAATGGCCTCACGAGACCCGGCTGCAGAGCAAGCACAGGCCGAAGCCGAAGCGCGAGAAAGGAAAGAAACATTCTAGATGACAATCAAAACCCGAAAATCTGAAGTATGCAATGCGACTTCAGCAGTGAAAATAGTCTAACCCAAAGACTCCATTGCGATGCGTGTGCCACGACTCATGCACCATCGTAGGCACCTCTGCTCCACGGGCCGAAACCAAGCACACGGTACTCAGCACCATACCTTCGGACCGGCAGTTTATATATGGCACTTCACACTACTGTAATGCACTGTTCATGCAAATGCAGGAGCGGGAAAACTACGACCTGCATGTAGAGGTGTAGATGTGTTCGTGCGTGACTGGCAGTCGTTCGTCAGGACATTATTGGTGGGGCTGTTGAAGCGCTCGCTGTTTGGTTCTGATAGATGATGGAGCATTCGAAAGGTCAGGCTACTGTCACGCGAGCATCGTGCAGCTGCAACAATGTGGCGAGCGCTGATAGAGCCATACCGTCTGTGTGACGTATGGCGGTCGTCTGGAGTAGTTGATACCGCGCATAGAATGCCTTTAGATCTTCACAACGCAACAAACCTTGCCATCCCCAGCATTTATTTCAAATACTTCACTTTCACCAAAAGCTCCGAGTGCTTCCTATCCCAAGCTCATGATGATGAGCGAGATACCAGCAACACCGAAGCACCCAATCACTCAACTCAAGACAAGCTTCAAGCAACAGCAAGTAAATGGAGAACCCGCCAGGTCCGTGCCATGACTGCAGAAAATCCTTGCTTGAGGATAGTGTTATGGGCAAGACAAGTAAGTGCTGTCACTGTGCGTGCATATCCTATCCATCTGACCCCTAGCTCCCTGTGAACGGAGCCAATACCTTATTCTTCCTCCAAGCAATTCAACTCGAAGCCGCCCGCGTGTACCACCCCAATAAGCAAGATAGAGTAGTGCACAATGTAGCCAGAACCCTTCCGTCGCATTTTCTCGCACTTCTCCTCCAAAACAGTACAATTCCGCCTTGCCTTTACCGCTATCATTTGCCTCGTCACAGTAGTATCAGTAGCAGTTCAAAAAGTCCCCCAAACGCCGTCCGGCCTTCACCGCCATTTTACAGCCAAACCCGCATAAGATGCAGTCAGCCCTTCCCGGAACGATGCTTTTCGTGGCCAAGGCTGCTTCACTGGCTCACGCCCTCTAAATGTACTTTCGGTTAATATTATGCAGCAGCATTGCGTGCAGTAGTCCACTTTGCCGCTCCAAACACTCTTGTTGCGCCTGCTACCCATCCAATCTAAGGGTGACCTGGTGGCTTCCTTGCTGATTGTTCCTCCTCTACAACGGGTGAGGGAGATCGCACTGTGCCGCTCCGTAAGGCTTCCTGTACCGCTCGCGTATCTGTTCCGGTGTCTTTTCCTCCGAGTACTGAGGATATTTGCGCTTGTGGTATCGCAGACTTGGGTGATAACGAGAGTGCCCGCTGAAAGTCACTGCCATCCACAGGCTGCTTATTACGCGCCTGATCGTCCTCGTCGCTACTAGGAGGCGTTTCCTCGTCCACGCCATTGCGAGCACGCGCCGCGCTGCTGTCCATACTTTCTCGTCTGAGTCGATCTGCTTTGTCTTTAAGCACCTTTGCTTCTTCTGCCGCGCGCTGTGCACGGACCTGCTTCTTCCACATTCCTGCATATCGACCTCTTCTGGCCAAGAGCTCAAGATGTGTGCCACGTTCAACGACTTGACCTTGGTGCAGGACCAGAATCTGGTCGCACATGGTGATGGTGCTGAGACGGTGTGCAATAACGAGCATTGTCCGGCCTCTGGCAAGAGTCTGGAGGGCTTCTTGAATATGCTCCTCCGTTTCGGTGTCGAGCGCTGCCGTTGCCTCATCTAATAAGATGATGCGAGGATCTTTGATGATCGTTCGGGCGATGGCGACACGCTGCTTCTCTCCTCCCGATAATCGGAGTCCTCGCTCACCAACCTTGGTCTCGTACTTGTCCGGGAAGCCCATAATCTTGTCATGTATACTGGCCGCTTTGCATGCCTCATAAACCTCCTCGTCCGTCGCGTCTTGCCGCGCGTACTTCAAGTTGTACATGAGAGACTCGTTGAATAGGACCGTGTCTTGCGGTACAACGCCGATGTGCTTTCGCAAGCTGTCGATTGTTACACTCTCCACATCGTGTCCGTCAATTTGGATATTGCCAGATTGCGTGTTGTAAAATCTGAAGAGAAGGCGGAAGACGGTCGACTTGCCACCTCCTGACTCACCAACCAATGCAGTCGTCGTGCCAGGCTTGCAGACAAAATTAAGGCCTTGCAGCGCAGGCTTGCGATTGTCATAGGAGAAGCGAATATCGTTGTAGCGTATTTCGCCTTCACAGGATGGCAAAGGTTGTGCATCTGGCTTGTCCTCCACAGTTGGCTTCTCCTTGAACAACTCCAGCATGCGCTCTGCGTTGATCATGTTGTTCTGGATCATCCGGTAGAACGTGCCGAAGAAGTTGAGTGGGCCTTGAAGTTGGGTCAGATAGGTCAAGAGTGTGACGAACCTTCCCACTTTCAATACGCCAGTCGTAACTTGGTAGGCTGCAATGAAGCTTGCTACAATCAAGCCCAGCATGAACACCAGATTTTGGATTGTGTTCATCAAAGCCAGGGAAAAGGTGACCAGGTATTCGGCTTTTTGGTATTTGTTCACAGCTTCTCGGTATCTGTTGAATTCATATGCTTCGGCATTGAAATATTTGACTGTCTCGTAGGACATCATCGAATCGTTCTTGACGGCGTCTTCTTCTCTGCTTGCGTTTGTGGCTTGACGTCGAATCTCCGCACGCCAGGATGCCATTCGGATTGTGATGTAGATGTACCAGAAGGTGACCACAGCGATTACGAGCGCATAGTAGGCGTCGAAGTCCACTAGGAAGTAGACGAAAGCTGCGCCAAGATCAATGAGCATAGGCAATACATTGAAGGTCACAGACTCCAAGAAGGTGTTCAAGGACGCTCCTTTGCCCAGCGCCGACAGTACCTCGCCAGTCTTCTTGCCAAGATGGAACTCAAGACTGAGCATGTGAACGTGCTCAAATGCAGCCACGGACAGCTCTCGATACGAGTACTGCTCAATTGGGATCCACAACACTTGTCGGGCTGCACCGAGGAGACCATTAGATCCTTGGAATAGCCTGTAGAGCACGTAAAGTCCGATCGCAAGCCACGGCATATACACTATCCCGTTGTCGCCTCCTGCTAAGATGTCGGTGATGCGTCCGACTTGGATTGGTACGAGGATCTGGATGCCACGTTGCAGGAAGACAATGATGAAGCAGATGATAAAATTGATCTGCAGCTTCCTGTCTTTTGCGGGCCATATGTATGGCGTGAAGATAGCATACGCTCGAATGTACTCCCACCAGCTACGGCTTGGTGTAGATTTGGGCTTCTCCCATCCAGCTGGAGCTTCATCGTGGGCGTGAGCGGCAGCTCCATTAGGCTTTCCATTCGCGGTTCCGTATCCATTGGTGGCTCCTGTGGCATGTCCGTGCCCTGTGTGGCCATTTGTGAGCAGGGCTGTGGTCTCCTCAGAATCCTGCGGTGTCTCGGGGCGCTTCTTGTTGAATCCTTGCAGATATACGAACAAGGCATAAAAGGCAATGAGCGCGAATACGACGAATATGCGGACGAGGTCGATCGTCACTTCCGTGATTTCCCATTCCGTCATGTCTCTTCGCAGCTCTCCGCCACGTGGATCGTGTGCCTTAGGCTCACGGTGCTCAGAAGTATACACTCCGAAAGAGGCTCCGAGGAGAATGACCTCCATGAACGCGCCAATCACCCATGTGACAAAGTGAGCAATGGCAGGCGAGGGCGTAGAGTCTATCATGTGAACTAGCAGCAAGACGTAGACCATGAAGGACCCCACCAGATAGATCTGTTCCGTTAGCAAATGAATTCTGCGCCACGCCACATCTCCCAACTTACTGTCGGTGCTTGTCCGCACCACCAGCCCTCATCGCGAGCGACGATAGCATGGGTTACCACTACTACGACGTTGGCGGCCAGTGAGAGGATGACGGCGACTTGCAGCCATTCAAACAGCAGCTTCCTCGATCTGCTGAAGTCATAGCCACTCGGTATATCCCTCTCTTTCTTGGGCTGGTTGTATTTCTTCTTGGGCAGAGGTTTGCCGCCAGGGCCCAGCTGCTCCGCATGGTGGGGTTGAGATTCATTATCATTACGCGCTGAGGCGATGCTGTGGACGGTAAAGGTGGTGAGGTAGGTGATTAGTAGGACGATCGGATAGGCGATCTGGAGGTAGCTGAGCAGACCCTGGGCCACAGGATTTGATACCCAGGGCGCCGAGCTGTCCGCCATGGTGGTGATGGTGGAGGTGGAGGGGTATTGTTTGGCAGCCCCGACTCAAACTCAAGCCCACGATGCAGCGCCAAAGCCAGGCAATTCCTCCGCCGTGCTCCAAGCAGGTAGCGACTGTCTGGGGACGTGTAAAAGTGAGAAAGAAAAGCCTAGAACTAGTCCGCAGCAGGTCCGCTCAGCAGGTTCGATCCAGGTTCCAAGCCATGGCCGCGCGGGCGGTGAGGCAAATGGTCAGATGGCGAGTGCTGGAGGACGAGAGGTTCAGAGGTGCACGCACAGAACGAGAGTAACTGCATACGCATACTACACACTCGAACTCTCTCGAGTTCACGCGCTCTCCAGTGCCACAGACTAGACCTCAGCTAGGTTAAGCTGCGATCTATCGCAAGGGCTTGCGCTTAGTCTTCCTATTTGCCGCACAAGCACTTGCGCTTCTTCCGCTCAGCCAGGATGTGCCTTGCCGCGATCACCTGCACAGTCTGCCACCAGAAACGCTGGAAACGATGAGCATGTGGTCGTTTAATCCAGCGTCCCGCAGCAGAACCATGTCGGCATCGAGCATGCTGCCCTTTTAACCTCGCACGCCCAGGACTACTGCACTCCAGCCTGGTGTCGCACACCTCCTCCAGATGGTGTGCGGAATAGAAAACGCAATGCTTGTGCTGCTCTCGATCGCCCCCGGCACACGATTCGTGCTTCCTCAGAGCTCTCGCGACCAGCCGATAACAGCATTGCGGAACCGCGGCTATGTTTCTGCTCAGTGTGGCAGTGGCACTCACCCAGTCTGGAAGCAGGCTCCATCATTTTAAGGGTCCAATGGGTGAGGATGGTCGTTGGTCGCCGGGAAGTGGTGCTCGCAATAGAAACAGCACAAAACGTTGGGACCACGAGTCAGCCAGACCTTACCCACACTGCACATGTCCTGGTTGTTTCAACACTGACATCTCAAGCCTTGCGGCACGAAACTCTGCGGTCTAGGTAAAAGTCATATATCATCAATCCGACGACCGGCCTGTGCAGGGCCCATTGCAGACCGCCTTCACTTCAACAGACGAAGACATGACAAGCGCCTGTCAACACCCATGTAGCGAGGCACAGGCAACACGCGACGCAAGTTCTGATGCTCCACCTCGCTTCTCTGAGTAATCCGATAATACGCTTGGGTGTTGCACTCGCAAGTGCTGACAGCTTCCGGCACATTGAGAACGAGTCTACTCGCCTGCTCGGTCCATATGCTGCCTACAACTTCGGTCAATACAACGTTCCTGCCCGAAATGAAACCTTTGACAACAGGCAATGGATCATGTTGGCTGATTGGAGGCATCTTCGTTTCATGCGAAACGATTTGCGGACACCTACCGGCTTCGAGACACTCCCTTTGCCAAGTGCCACGGTGCGGTGCCATGATGCCCAGTCGTGCGCCGCTTGCATACTCCCAGACCATGTATAACAAGGCTTGGCAACTCGTTGAATCACCATTTCGTACGACAACGACAGGGTGTAAGATTCAGTTCTAGAACCGCACAGGAACGCAATCGCGAACCGGCCTATGGGTGGCGGCATCGGTAAGCATGTAGCTGCACATTCCGGGTTCTACTCCCCGTCAGTGTCAACTAGGATGTTAACATCGCGGGTCTCAACCCTGTTCAACCTGCCTGTAAGCGGCAAGAGCAAGCTTTGCACCTCAAAACAGCAACTTGACTAATGTATCAGGCTATCTCAAACGAACGAGAGCGACATGTTTCAGGCTCCAGAAGGTTGATCGGGCAGAACGTCACTGGGACATCGCCATTCCGACAACACCCTCCGGGCTGCCGATGATGCCGAGCCGAGTTGCCTAAGAACGACACATACATTCATCTTGTTGAGCAGCTTACGCGGCCCTGAAGAGTCCTCAACCAACATACTGCGACTTCTTCGCCAATAAATGGCTACGTACTCTATACATGCAAACGCTATCGAGTTGCAGCAGCAGAGGTACAGCGTCTGATGTTCAAAGAATCGCCTGGTCTAGGCCAACAGGGAATGAAGCACATCCCAGAAGCGATCCACGATCCTTTCGGTTCACAACAGGAAGGTACGTAGCGCATGCACGTACTTGGATGAGGGCCACAAAAGGCGCTTGACCCGCGCTTAGTGGTCGGTACAACATCAATGCTTGTCATTCATCACACCTCATTCAGGCTGTTCAGACAGCTTAGAGCCTTCGACGACGGCAGCAAGTATTGAGAATGTTCTCTCTGGATCATTGTACGCACTGCGTACGGGGGCCTCAAAGCGGATCTTCTTGGTCGGAAACACTTTCATAAGCATCTTACGTCTCAGCACTCTGTAAGACATGTCAAAAGGTCGAAATGCGACAACATTTCCCACTAGCATGCTCTTGAGAGGATCACGACAACTGACATCGAGTGACATGTCCTTGACTGCAGAGACTATGGAACGTGGCAAAGTCGACCATGGCCTCGACTTGCCACACGACTTCACGTGGTCGAACACATGATTGTGAACATTCAGGTCCCCCGAAGTTCCATGCAAACGGTCTCGGTGATAATGGTCGACTTCAAAATGGAGTCCTGACATTCCAGCAAAGCAGAGGAATGCTCGACCTCGAGTGTGCGGAGAAATGCCAAGACTCGGATTTGCCCACGATTGCCTCCGCAGACAAAGCAGAACTGGCAGGAGCCACCGCGAACATCAACAATGATGTTGGAAATTAGCACGCTCTCAGATGACTCTGGTCACAAAGAATGGCAGCATCTATCGCCTTCTCAGGTTTGTCGGGCATTTTGCTCCTTCGTCCGCTGCTGCTATCAACCAGGATCTTCGTTAGATACTAGTACTTACCGCTTCGAGACCATTGCCGAGACTTCACGATGACCGGGAGATATGATGCCAAAGAAACGCCTGTCAAGTCCGTAGAATCGGTAGAGCGCGGACGCGGACATCGACCCAAGTATAATGTCAAACAAGACACAGGGTTCAGACGGAGCCCGGCACCATCCCCAAGTCCATCTCGAACCAAAGAAGAGACCTGCCGCAAATGCAAAAGCAAGAAGGAAACTAAGTGATAGGATGTCGAGCTATTTGCCTCTATCACAGATCATGTGAATTGCTGTTAGCCTGCTTGCCCGCAAGCTAGTCCTGGTATTTAGACCTGGAGCTGGCGGCCGCTTTACGAACATCGGCAATACGAACACGCGCATATATATTCTGCCCAAGAACTGCGAAGAGTGCAGCAAGATTCTTCCCAATAATCACAACAATGGTGGCCCTTGAAGAACGAGATCCAGAAATGCCGGTACGACACTGCAATACCTACAAGACAAGATCGCACCTCTTGCTAATCTTGAATTGGTGCTTCACAGGTGTGGGGCGACCGCACTTGGTTCAGCCACCGGACTGCTGACGAACATGCAACGCACTTGCTCCCTTACATCAAGCCAGATAGTCGAATAATTGATGTTGGGTAGGACAGCCTCACCGAAGATATGAACGATTTCTGCTCAAATCGCTCTATGTTGCAGATGCGGAACCGGATCCATCACTCTCGACCTAGCTCGAAAGCTCCTCAAGGCTTCGTTCTAGGCATCGACTACAGCGAAGGTCAATAATCCTCGAAATCCTCAACTCCCACTCTTCTGATAGATAAAAAACCCACAGACTCAATCCAAATCGCCCGAGCCTCAGCAAAATCCCAAGGCCTAACCAACATCGAATTCCTCCAAGGCGACGCAACAAACCTCACCTCCATCTCAACCTCTTACCCACCCTTCGACATCTCCTACTCCCACCAAGTAATGGTCCACCTCTCCAACCCTCCATCCGTCCTCGCCGGCATAAGCCGCTTAATAAAACCTGGAGGTCTAATCTCAACCCGCGACAACCATACATTTTTCACTCAACCTTCCAGCCCAGCAAACGAACGAGACTGGGAGCTGTATCGTATCTGGTCTCGAAAACGAGGCGCACACCCAGACGCAGGTTTTCATAATCATGTTTGGATGCGTGAAAGTGGAATTCCTTGGGAGAGGATCAAGTATGGAAGTGCGGCTTGGGAGGCTCCGTATGCTGATAAAAAGGGATTCGCGGGGAATCAGAAGAATAGCTTTTTGCCTGTTTATGGGGTTGAGCCTGAGGAGGGGGATCAGGAGTGGTTAAGGGATTTGGAGAAGTCTTGGGATGAGTGGGAGAAGAATCCTGGGTCGAGATTTGTTGGGGTTGATGGGTGGGTTATTGGGTTCAAGGAATGATAGTCTGATGGGTTGAGTGGATGTAGATGGATAGATTTGATGAAGCTGTTTGTGCTCCTCTCACTATTAATACTATTCGCTTGCCCGAAGCGATACTGTGTACAAGTGCTGTCTCCCTAAAAGAGCTGGTTTGAAACATTAAACTATTAGGCCAGCCTTTTGCAAAGTCTCGACATCACCACCAGCTTCTATTACCGCTTTCATAGCCGCTTGACTCAAGCGTCTCCTCTTCTCTGCTGCTTCCTTCTCTCGTCTGGCTTTGGTCTTTGAGCTTCCAGACGGCGCCACGCCATTGAGGATTTTTCCATGATCCATAGGTGTGAAATTCACGAAGCCGCCTTTATCGGCTCCTTGGTGATGGCGAGGAGTCGTGCTTGCAGACTTGGTTCGCCGATGTCGAGAATTTCTTCTCGAGCCAGAAGCACGGCGAGAGCGAGATTCAGTTGCTGGAGGTGAGGGAGACCTGGTTGGTGATCCTCGTTGACGGACTCGTGGTGTGTTCGGCAGACCATTAGGTAGGGATGGGACGTAGAAAGGTGATGCTGATAGTGGTGTTTGAAAAGCTGAAGTTGGAAGAATTGCAGTGTCGGGAACGGCAGCGGTATAGTTGCCGCCGAGAACGCTAGGATCGCAGCTGATACCAAGCCCTGAGTTGTGATTCTGGCTTTGCTGGTTTAAGAGTAGGCTGTTACTGAAGCCTCCAAAGGGGTCATCGTTGCTTATGAAAGGATCCGCCGATGTATAAGACGTCGAAGGAGGTTCTGCAAATGGTGCCGCCGACCAAGTATCGTTCAGGTCTGGAGAGCTTGAGAAGCCAAAATCGAATTCCTGGATCTTGTTCGTGGCGAGCGATGACCCACGCTCTGGATACAGCGGAGCAACATCATTCAATGGCAACGTTGTCACATATGGATTGGACGGAAGTGGTGGCGGAGCCTCAAAGTAAGATGTGTTTGCGTGGCTGCCAGGACTTAGCAGTGGCGAGGCTATTGGTGTGTGTATCCGCGCAGCTTGCTGGAAGGTGCTCGCCAAAGGTGAGATCTGATCGTCGCATCCAGGCACGGGTGGATATGTCGGCGACCCGAAAGCAGCGAAGGTAGACACGGTTGAGCTGGCCGAAGGCGGCGGCGATGCTGGAAACGTCGCTTGATTTGATGGAAGTCTCAGTTCAAATTTCTTCGGGCTGTCTTGTATTCGCTCTGCCCACACGTCCTTGAAACCAGCTCGATACCGAGACGGTGTCATCATCTTCGATGGTGATGCACTATGCTTGCGTATTGTGGCACCAGGAGTGATGGCAGCAGATGCTGGTGGCTTCGTAACACCTACGGGTCGTCCACGTGAGACAGCCCGTAGGTTGGTGACACTACGATGGGTCGAAGGTCTTCTTCCGTTTGCAGCTGGACCAAGCTGTCGGGATTTTTGTCGCTGAATCGAATTTGATTGGTTCGTCGGCGAGCCTGGTATAGCTGGAGGTGAAGGAAAGCCACCCAGGCTCAGAAAGTCTGGATGTGACTTGGCGTTCCTCAGCTTCTGCTGCCGTCGTTCACAATCCGCAGCATTTTGCTCCAATGCCCTCAACTTCTTGTGCCAGAAATCGACCGGAGCTTTGGCCTTGGGCTGCTTGGCTTCAGTGATTGGCTGCTCTTCGGCGGACCAGGAAGGAATTGGCGAAGTGGCGTCTGTTTGATGGCTTTGTTCGCTAGATCCAGAGAAGTCGAAAAGATTGCCAGACTCATCGGAACTGCTTCTTTCCCGCTGCTGCCCACCAAAGCCAAACAGATCGTCGTCGTCGAGGTATTGGTCAAAGACATTGTTGCAGATGCTTGACCACTCAGGCTCTTTGTTCGTATGCCGCACTTGGACGCTGCTCTTACGATCGGTGAGTGCCATCTCGGGAGATCCCGTGTCGATGTAGGTTCGGATTTGCGAATAGCCTGCAAGCTCTGGAGCAGCGCAACGTGACAGCAGCGCAGAAAGTACTAGGAGTGTATGTCCTAAGTATCGCGCGACTGAAAGAAACGCCGCAAGAGGTCATGGTGTGAGGCACACTTGGGACAGAGCTATTGTAAATGCACCTCCCAGCCAACCAGCATTCCATTTGGTAGGAGGAGGAACAATCCAGATTGGTTGTTGCACGTTGCGACCCTGCCTCGTGATAGCGACGTGACGTCGAATGCTAGAATGGCTTTGTACAAGCACACATTCCATGGTGCTGCCCGGGCTGACCGTGGAATGCGCGATGCCAAGAATACCTTATCACTGAATTGCAATGGGCGTCGCAACGGGCGTCGCGGCGAGTCGCGTGCTCGCTCACCATAAGTGATGTTTCGCTGTAGCAAGGAGTTTCTTTGTGCAAATAAATACTGTCGTTGGGTTGTGAAGTCTCATCTTGGGTCTGGAGACCATGATTGTTCGCGCAACCTGCTTGGAACCACAGCACTAGAAGTCTGTCGACTATGCCGTTGAGAATCGAGCGCCTCCGGCATCATCTTCTGTTGTAACCATTCATCTAACGTCGAACGGGCTGCGGCGACTTCTGCGTGTTCAGCGGATCCTAAATGCGCCAGATTCTGTGGGAGGTGACCGCTATTTCCGCCCGGATGAGGTTGTGACCCAGTAGGAGCCATGCCATACCCCGTCCCATACGCAGCAAGCGGCGATGGTTGTATCGAAGACGTCGGACTGGTCATGGAATGCGAGGAAGGTAGACGTGGAGCGCGAAGACCTGGGAATGAAGAGCAAGACTGCTCGTGGAGCGCGCCTGTACAGAGGCATTCGCCAGGACTTGTGGAGCCGTACAGCTCTGACAATGAACGCTCTAGTCTGGGAGAACCAGAAGATCCTGAGTAAGATGATGCCGAAGCAGGTAAAGAAATGGCGTAATATGGCTTCGGCTGTGATGCTCTAAAGGGCGGGAGGCTGTCCTGATGCTGCAAATCGTCCGGATGAAAGAACGCACAGCTCGAAGCATGCACAGTGCCTTCACATGCGCACGAATATTGAAGCTCTCGATGTTTGGTTGTCTTGGTCAAGTCAGTCGGCAATGAAGTGAGTCCAGAAAGAACCGCCGGGGCTCTGCTGAAGAGATTTGCGTTACCCGGCGCCTGAATCGATGCTTTTGCGGGCGCCGGATTATCCTTGGCTCGTTCTATGATCTTGTCGACGACCACTAGATGTGACTTCTTCAGATTCTTCTTCACGAAATTGCTCATGAACAGGTTACACCTCAAGTCCAGCTCTTCTTTGATGTACAACCCATCTCTCGGCTTGTTCACACCCAGCTCTGAAGCCTCTCTTGGCTCCTTGCCAGGCACATTACCCCCGACACTCCACTTGCTCTTGATGTCGACGCCTGCTGGCGCGAAGACGTGCGTCTGAATGCCGAGTGGCAGATCGTAAAAGCAGGCCTTGTACGACACTTCGCCTTTCACTGCTCCGCCCGGGAGGTAGTGGATCTCGTCGGTGATGAGGTACCAAGTGCCAAGCTGAGCCTCATCAGGAGTCGCGTTCGGGGGCGGATCGGTAGGTTCGTGTCGTAGTACGAGTGGATTCAGCTCGATCATAGCACGGTGGTCATGAAGCTGAGCCACCGCCGTCTCGCGCGATATAGACGACGGCAGCGGGGTGATGTTGGTGATCAGACTGCGTTTTGACATTCCTGTGTCTGCGGTGAGATCTATCGTGCTGGGCCATGATCAAAGGAAGACGCGCTCAGGAACAGTGGAACAGATGCGAGCTATACCGCTGATTACGGAGGATCCGCCAGGCTGTGCTTAGCTGAGCTGCATACGCGAACGCTGATGGGTGCCACATTTGAGACCAAACGGAGCCTCTGGTCCATACAACACATCGTGGTAGGCATATGTGATACCCCGCATCAGAGTCAGGCTAGAATACGCAAAGGTGGACGGAGACGCGATGCTCGCGATCCTGCCCTTGCGTGATGAAACCTCTCACGAAGCACAGGCCACTTTTCGTCGTTATTGCCGCCATAAACTTTCCTCCCGACTTACTTCGACATTTCCAATGCCTTTCAGCATTCCGAAGATCCGTTTCTGGGAAGACTGACCTGCCAACAAACGCTCGACACCATCGGAAAATGCGCGCGAGTGGCCGCTATCACCGCCCCATGCGCATATTAGCCCATGATTTACTCATGCTCTGTCACCTCTCGCGAGGACTGGGCTTTGTGTGAGTCCTGCTCGTGTGAATTCGGACGCCTGTTGCGATCTTTTCGAAGGTCCAGCGACTAGAGCAGAGAGTTGTCGCAAGGTTGAGCAACAGGCCGAGGATGCCGCATCAGTTGCAGAGTGACCATGAAACCGCCCAGCATATTATGATCATTGATCACTCCTTCCAGTAATCGAACCGCGCGCCACATTAGGAGATTTGCGATCCATTCACCTATCAGGCTATTGCTTTCGAGCACGATGAAATATCTTCGAGATCTGCCAAGTGCAAAGAAGAAACTGAAAAGAGCAGACTGGCGATGCAAAGCGACCTTTTCGACCCGGAACCTGGGCGTCTGGGTTCATGGGAAGAATTGCTGCAGAGATTGGTTGGATGAACCTAATACCCAGTCCGCCATGTGGATCTGTCGCGTGGCGAGCATGAACACTTTCTTCCTGCTGTCGCATGCTTCCTCATATCAAAGCCAGTGAGAACGGCCAAAACAAACACGTGGGCTCGCTAATAAATCTGTGCATGCTCGGCGTACGATGCACCCTCATGCAGTGTTCAGATTTGGGGCGCTGTAAATGGAAATCCATCCGCCTGCCAAGCATCATCAAGACCAACATCACCTCGTTACATAGTGAGCAACATTGCACGAAGTGCACCGGAGTTTGATTGAAAGTGAAGACATTTTCACGGGAGAGCATAATTTCCATTATCTGCACGATCGCGAAGACATGAATGGCAGAGACCCACAGATCTTGTTGCATCACGACAAGAGTCTGCCAATGGCTTGTCATGCGTGGAATCTTGACCCCAAGCTGAACACCGCACACCACTCCCCATCCAGTGTCATTGCCGTCCTGATATGTGGAGCGACCTGCGAAGGCTTTATATACAGGATCTTCTGGCCATGGAGTTCCCTGCTGCACCACTTTTCTTCCGACATCGAACTGTCGCTCTGGTCGACAGTAGTCGAGGCTGAATCGAAGTCATGTTACACCACATCTTCAAGCGAGCGCCAGCGGCTACAGCAAGGTACGACTGGATCCTTGCCATCACCTTCATCGCCTATTTCTTCTCGGCTTTTGGAAATGGCGCCAATGGTAAGGACAATGCCAGGAAACATCAAGCGGTCCCTAGTCACTAATTGATCGTCTGTCCAGATGTGGCCAACGCATATGCGACTTCCGTCGCAGCCCGCACTCTATCGATGCTCCAGGTCGGCTTCCTTTCGGTCATTACAGAATTTTTCGGCGCTGTAGTCCTTGGAGAACGTGTGACCGACACGATCAAGAACGGCATCATCACCATCGATCGATTTCAAGGCAACCCTGGAACACTTATGCTTGCCATGGGATGTGCTGAGGTTGGAAGCGCTACCTGGCTTATGTTCGCCACGGGTCGAGGAATGCCTGTATCTACAACTCAAACCATCGTCGGTGCCTTGATTGGTGTCGGATTCGCTTCTCAATCAGAAATCAAGTGGGCTTGGGAATCCGGATCCGTGAGCCAAGTCGCTGCTAGTTGGGGCATTGCTCCTGCTATCGCTGGCGCTTTCGCTGCATTGGTCTTTGCGACTGTCAAGTACTCTGTACTTGAAAGAAAGGACAGCTTCAAGTGGGGCATGAGACTTATCCCAGTCTACTTCGCTTTCACTGCTGCTGTCTTGGCTCTGTTCATCACTGTCGAAACGCCTGGCTCAGATCTTGATGCGCTGGGAGCGGGACCTGCTACGGGCATTGTCCTCGGGGTCTTCTTTGGAGTTATGCTGGTTTGCTACATCTTCTTCATGCCTTTCTTTGAGCGCAAGCTCGTTAAGAAGGATACCCGCCTGCGAGTATGGCACATCCCCATGGGTCCGCTCTTGCGGAAGGACAACGTCAAGCTGTACTTCCCTGGTAAGGGCGACGAGTATGTTACCAATTACTACGAGGATGCATATGGCAATGTCACGGCAGGCAAAAAGGATGAAGAGAGGGCCAAAGCAACTGGACATACGACTGGACACGATGCCAGTAGCAGCGAGACCAATACTCGTAAACAGCCGTACACCGACGAGGAGAAGGCTGGTGAGTCGAGTGTGCTCGGCAAAGCACCCTCTGATGAATCAGCTCTTGATCCCGCAGCCAACCCACAAGAGATGAAGCATCGCAGGAAGGCTTATGTGTCGCCATACAAGCGCTGGATTACACCCGTTGAAGACCTTTCCTGGTTCAACCCAATGAAGCTGTGGAATTGGTTCAAGTTCCTGCTTCTCCGTGGTGTATACATGGACTGCGTCACTCACGATTCAGGAAAGCTCCGGGAGATTCACGCTCGTGCTCATCGTTACGATGTTCGTGTCGAACACTTGTGGACGTACTGTCAGGTTGTTTCTGCTATGCTGATGAGTATTGCGCATGGTTCAAACGGTAAGCTGGTCCACAGATGATTGATTATCTGAGCGTTTGGCTGACATTTGCCTTCCCTTCGCAGATATTGCCAACGCCGTCGGCCCTGTAGCTGCAGTATATTCTACCTATCGCACTGGCGAAGTCGACACTGAGTCCAGCACACCTATCTGGATCCTCGTCATCGGAGGTCTCCTTCTTGGTCTCGGATTCTGGTTCTTCGGATACCACATTATTCGTTCGTTGGGAAACAAGATTACTCAGATGAGCCCGACTCGTGGATTTTCGATTGAGTTGGGCGCAGCTATCACGGTCTTGCTTGCTTCCAGGCTCGGTCTGCCAGTATCTACCACACAGTGTCTGACGGGTGCCGCAGTCGGCGTCGCTTTGATGAACTACGACTTGGGAGCTGTCAACTGGAGACAGGTCGCATTCATCTTCATGGGTTGGGTACTAACCTTGCCAGCTGCTGGATTGATCTCGGGATTGCTTTGCCTCATGGCATTGAATGCCCCATCGTTCTGAGACGATACAACATCGGATTTGTGAGATAGTTGTGAAGATGGTAATATATGTCGACAGTTGCAGCAATACTGTTGGAATGCACTTTTACACCTGCCTATTGAGACAATCCCTGCAAAGCACGAGCCAGTCTGCGTTCAGATGAATCGGGTTTTACTTTTTACTCTTATTCTTCTTCACATGCAACTTGCACCTCCTTCCGACATGGAGTGAAATTTCGGACTGCTTCGTGGCTGGCTGTATGTCCCTAATGCAGGAAAAATATCTGCTCTCTTCACGTCTGTCGAGGTTTCTAAACAATTTAGGCCTTAGATACCTCGCGTTGAATTATCGATAAGTCGTTGATTATCTATAAGATACTTAATTATCGTCTCTTGTCTTATTGCGGCGTGTCTTTATGCCTCTTATAGGTATCTAATCTTAATTATTAGATTATCGCTTTCCGCCGGCGTCTTAGTATTCTCGTAACTTAAACTCTTACCTTTATATAGACTATAGATGCCTCTCTTTCTAATAGATATTACTATTACTTCTCGATGCCGCCGAAATAGGTAGATCCGTCTACGCTAAAGGCCTTAAAGCGGTCGAAGAAAGCGCTAAGCGATAAGGTAAAGAAGAGGGTAAGATAGGCGCTATATAACTAAACTAAAGAATAGGTAGAGGCTATACTAAAAGCGCTTATCGAGCATATTACGAGGTAGAATAATAATTAAGGCTTTCTAGAAAGCGACTTATTAGAGATCTCGAAGGAGTTAAATACTAAATTTAAAGTTAATATTACCTCTAAGTAGGTACGTAATAAGTTTAATACTTTCTAGCTATTATAGAAGAAGTAGAAGGCGTACCTTAGAAGGACTAGTAGATAGTAGGGTTAGCCGCCTCGCTCGGAAGAAGAGATAGAAGATACCTATTATAAGGCGTATCTAGATAGCCTAGTATTTAAAGAGAATATACTAGACTATTATAACCTACTAGAGGTATTATTTAGTAATTAATTAGCGATAGGTAAAGGCGTAATAGAGGCCGCTAAATTAGCGATAGCTACGAAAGAAGAGGCTCGTAACGAGATTATTAAGGATAAGGTTATAGTAACTAAAGAAGAATAACCTAGATCTAATAAAGAACGAGAGCCTTCTACGACTCCGAGCTCGCTAATTAGTCGCTCTTAAAGTGTCGATAGTAGTATTAGTAGAGGTAGAAAGCGAGGTCCGCTATTACTATAGAAGTAAGCTATTACTACTACGAAGAAGAAGAAGGATAATAATAATATACTTAAGCCTTAGAGCTATACTAAGGATTATATAAGCGCTACTATTAGTAGTCTCGAGAAGCCTCTATAAAGAGCGATAGCTTCTATTAGCGCTAGTAGGTAATTATCTTCTTAACTAAAGGATTCCGTTATAATAGCTACTACTCGGAAAGCTATAAACTACGAAGGTATTTAAAAGCTACTATTTCTAAAGCGAATAGTACTTAGTAACCTACTCGAGAATAAAGGAATAGCTAGACGCGTACTTAGATATCTAGATAATAATCTCGAAGAGATATTAAAGTATTTAATTAAGAAGAGAGCGAAGGTAGATAAT
>JAASFE010006199.1:324741-424219 GCA_013365205.1 Pseudocercospora cruenta
CGCTAACCTCCGGTGAGGTCGTATTCGTCTATAAGAGTACTAATAAGTGCCTTTAGAATAGGTTGTTAAAGCCTCGTCGTTATATAGTAGTATTCCGGCGGTCTAATAAGTATTATCTACGTCTACTACGAGCCTAACTCTAGCGCTATAAGAGTCGTTATTATACCCGCCGGTCGATATCTCGGTTACTCCGTCTCGTCTAGTAGTATTTAAAGAACCTATAGTACTATATAGATCGATAGGTATAGTACGAAATCTTTAGCGTTAGTTAGATCTATAGTAATAGCGATAACTATACGAAGAAGGCATTTATATAAAGAAGAGTAAGGTATATATACTAGACCGGAAGGAGATAGAGCTATACGAGAACAAGGTACTAGCGATAAGTAGCTTAATTATAAAAGTAAGCCTATCTTACTAAAGGCCTACTTATAGTAAATACCTATCTAAAGGGCTTAATTATCGATAATTAGAGTATCTTATAATAAACGCCGATAAGTTACTTAATTATCGGTATCCGGACTGTCTTATTGTAGACCCACCCTTCTTATGGATAATTGGCCTCAATTATCGATAATTCAACGCGAGGTATCCAAGGCCTTAGCATGTGCCGATGGAGGCACGCGACGATGACGGCATCGTGAACTTTCTTTCGGCACGAATTGACATTCGCGTTCACTAAAGATCGACAACACCTGTGTGTTTCCTCCATCAACAGTTATTGAGACACTATTGTTATCTCGAAAAGGTCTTTGCGCAGATACCTCATGGATTGATACTGAGTATTATTCTCTACCTTTCCACCACGCCGGCTAGCAGAAGACCACCAGATCCTCGCCAAGTCACAAATCCAGCCTGGAGGCTCTCGAATGCCACCATGGTCTGGGAACAGATTGAGCCTACACCTCCGCACATCACGTACCTACTTCTGTCAACATTCTTGATCTTCTATGTCCTATTTACGAACTTCTTGCGGAACCGGCGTAAGTGGCAAAATCTGCTTCAATTCTCTTTTCTACAATGCTAACGCTCATCGCAGTACATTTGAGCGAACCACCTATTGCTCTCATCGTTGGCATAATTCTTGGGCCATTCGGACTAGGATGGCTCACGCCAAATTTCTGTAAAGATGGAGAATGTATAGATGGATCAGGTTCGCAAGGGTGGGGCTGGGGTGATGGAGTTGTTCAAGAGATCACGCGGATCATCGTGGGCATTCAAGTTTTCGCAGTTGGTAAGTGGTCATACCAGCTTCATCGCATTGAAGTATATAACAAGTCTTCTAGGTGTCGAACTCCCCAAATTCTACTTTGGGCGCCACTGGAAATCTGTTGCTATGATGCTTGGCCCCGTCATGACATTTGGCTGGATCGTCTGCGCTTTCTTCTGCTGGGCCATCTTCCACGTCGACATTCCGACGTCGATGGTGATATCAGCATGTCTCACACCTACAGATCCGGTCCTGGCTGCTTCTATTCTTTCGAACAGCCAGTTTAGTACTCGCGTACCGAAGAGACTTCGCGATATGCTTGGAGCCGAATCTGGCTGCAACGATGGGATCTCGTTCCCATTCCTCTACCTTGGCTTGTACTTGCTTACCCAGCACACCGCCGGAGAGGCTCTCAAAGACTGGTTCACTCTGACTTTACTCTGGCAATGCCTGTTTGGCACACTTCTAGGCCTCATCATTGGAGTGACTTTCAATTGGATCCTTCGCTTCAGCGATGCAAGAGGCTTCATCGACAAAGCTGGCTTCACGGTATTCTACCTTCTGCTAGCACTTTTCTGCATTGGAGTGGGCTCCACACTGAATGTCGACGACTTTCTGGTTGGCTTCGGCGCAGGGTACGGTTTCGCCAGAGACGGTTGGTTTGCTAGAAAGACCAGAGAGGCAAAGCTGCCACATATTACCGATCTGCTGCTCAACTCGTCTATGTTCGTCTATCTTGGCACCATACTGCCATTTGGAGCATACGGCAACATGGCGCTAACACCCTGGATTACACCGGGAAAATTGGTTGGCTATTTGATATGCGTCCTTCTCTTCCGTCGAATCCCAGTTGTGATGGCCACTTATAGATGGACTCCAGACATCAAGACTCCTCGAGAAGCATTATTCTGCGGTCACTTCGGACCAATGGGTCTTGGAGGTTTGTTTCTAGCGATTGAAGCTCGAGCTGTTCTTGAAACCGGGACCAGCACGCCAGACTCACACCCACCTGTCTATCATGGTCCCCTAACTTCCCGGGAGAAGGCAATTGAATCAGTCTGGCCAATCGTCAGCTTTATCGTACTCGGCAGTACCATCGTGCATGGCCTCAGTGTCTTGTTGATCAGTCTGTGGTCGCATGTGAGGAGGGACAAGAGAAATCAGGCTGGAATTATAGCTGCGGAAACAGATCCACTGACAGGAATGGAGCATGATGTGGGTGATGGCGACAGTGCACCAAGTGAGACGGATAGCGAGGTTGATCAGCCGTGAAGAGGCGGGATCCAGCAGAAAAATCCAAGACTCCGGCTATGAATGAAGACCTTCCCCGAGCGGCAATGACGCCCTGGCGCAACATATCAAGGAGTGCTGTCTTTGAAAACAACAGTCACTGGCTGCTGCTGCACCACGACGACCTCTGAATCCGATTCGGTAGCCGAAGGAAGAGACTTGGTCTTCTCCTTCCTATCAAAATCATTAGCTGGATTTAGGATGCAGGACATTCAAGGCCAACCTTCGGCGGTGTAGAATTACTGCTGCGATGAAGCCGCACCATAGCAGGAAATAGAAAACGAAAGTCACAGGCCAGCCATGGCGCCACCTCGGAGCGCCATTTGGCCCTGCGGTCGGAAAAAGCAGCAAAGGAACCCAGATGTTGAAGCTGTACCCGAAGGTCATCATGGCGCCCTGGGAGTGTCAATCTTGGCCAATGTATGCAGAGGAATCTAATTACCATGATTAGGGCGCGCTCTTCGGAGTCGTTCTTGACAATCGTGTTGACTGTGGAATAAAGGATTGGGCTCAGGCAGCCTGAGACGCCAAAGAAATACCAAGCAACAAATCTAAAGCGATTGTCAACCATGTGCTCGATTGAGATAGAGCAGACTTACTTCAACCCTGTCGGAATGGTCCAAATAATCATGCAAAGAGTCGAGAAGAGCACACAAGCTGTCGCGAAGGTGTATATTGCCCAAGGAGGCCAGATGGCTGCCAGAGTTGACCCCAGCCACGACGCGACAATAGTGATAGCGTTGATCACGGTCGGTAATTGATTGATCTGGACGACAGAATGTCCTTCAGCCTTGAGCCAGAGGTTCATGTAGCTCGATGGATACGAGGATATGATCATGCAGCTGCAATGGATTTCGTCAGCGCTATCACATGCACCAACATCGAGCAAGGCTTACATGTAGCAGAACACAAATACCCAAATATGCCATCTCGCAAGAGTCCTCTTGAACACATCCAAGTTGAGAGGACCGGGCCTCCGTATCTGATACCTGGCCAAGCGCTCCTTCGCAAGTGCGATGTCACGCTCTAGCATCCAGAATGGTTTCGGGGAGTCTGGCACACCAGGAAAGATCACGAAACCTAGAAGAGCGACTGGAATCGTGAAAATCCCATCGATAATGAACAGCCACCTCCATCCCGGCATGCCTCCGACGCCCTCAAGATTGGTATAAGCTGCTGCTTGAAGATATCCCGGGATCATTGACCCAAGTGGATTGCAAATAAACCATGTCCCAGCACGTTTAAAAAGCTCTGGCCCACTATACCAAGATCCCAGAATGAAATGCGTTGCGGCGAAGACTGGTGCTTCCAGCATACCGACGAGGAAACGCATTGCGTACATTTGCTGCACGTTGGTAGCTCGGCTTTGTGCGAACGTGACGATTCCCCAAAGTATCTCGAGAGTTGGGAGAAGCCATCTTGCAAGACTCGGTCGCGATATGAGTAGTAGTCCTGGTACTTGAAATATCACGTATGCTGTGAAATAGCAGATGTTCAAGTAATTGAGCTCGTTTCTGTAGAGGTCGAAGTCTTCTTTGAGGCCGGAGACGTAGGCGTTCGAGAGGTTGCTTTGGTCTAGGTATTTTACGAAGAAGCAGAGGCATGCGAAGACGAGGATTGAGACGTCGAGCTTGAAGAGGAGTCTGTGCGTGGTGTTAGTCAAGCGAGCTCTGCAGAGCTCTTTTCATCAAGGCCTTACTTCTTCTCTTCAGTGGGATACTCTGAAGGATACCAATTGAAGATTTCCTTGAAGAAGCCAAGGAATGTCAGTTTCTTGGGAGTAATCTTAGCATCTGCCATGGTAGCCTCGTGGCTGCCACGCTATCGATCGAGCAAAGTAGACCAAACTTTGCTAGATGTACTTGGTCTGGCCTTGAAAATTCGTCCAGAAGTAGCTGTACACTTCTCATAGTCTTTGAGTTTTGAGGTCGCCATGCACTCTGGCTCGCCATCATGTAGTCAAGCATATCGCAGAATCGTTACTGGTCAAGATCCGGCAATACTCCACTAATACACTTACTGCAAGAACAGCAGAATGTGACATTGCTAGCGATCACGTCCTTCAAGAGGGCCCGACATTGTGTGAGAGATGCGCGTATGGCGTGCTGGGTTATGGGAATCATTCAGGCTCATGAGCTGAGGACAGACGCCAGACATCTCGCGCTGCATCCCGTGCTCTCTTAGTCCTGCATCGAGAGCACCGGCAATTCAAGCTTTCTCATGGAGGAGATCAAGTCGTTGTGGCAAGGAGTTGAGAGATGCTTGCTTCCCACGCGAGGATGTTGGCAAAGGTCTTGGCGTTGCATTGACTTGGCATCTGAGAACAAGGTCACCTCTTCCTTCCGATCTATCACAACATCATCACGACTCCATCGATTTCAATACCACTTGCTGCTCAGAAGGATCAGAGGCTCTTTTAATGCCTCGATCATGATCGAATTGACCTGTAGGACGGCGTATTTGCTGAGATCGGACATGCTCGAGCTTCGACCGCAAAGCGAAGCCAGCCCTGCACAACTGTGTAGTGCTTGAGCACGCAATCGACCATGAGCAACGCACAATGCAACCACAGATGGGTCGTCGCCCTTCACTGCTGTTCCAGCCGCTGCCGCGTGGGCTTCACCGGGTATCACGGACGAGTGCCACGCCGTGGTGAATAACATCCCTGCTGAGCAAAAGCACTTTATTGGCATTGAAGTGGTATCTGTTCACATTGGAGCATTGGTGGCTGTTATGTCGTGATGCCGCATGGCTTGTACGCACGGCAGATTCTTCAATGCCCACCTGTAAGGCCGAACCTAGTGGTCAGAGATTTTCTAAGGTGGATGTTCTTTTTCTAGCAGAATGGGTGACTAGACCTAAGCCTGCATTGTCAGGTGTGCTAACGGCACAATACTTAAGTGCTTGGGACGCACCAAGCCCTCTCGCCTAGGCCGACCCCTTGTCCCCTCGAGACATTTTGACTTGCTCAAGATTCCACAATGACAGACATTAAGCAGCCTCGAATATCTTTGGCACCTCAAGACACGAATGAATCACGACAGAGGAAGTCATCCCTAGCAGACTCTATCGCAGCAGGGTTCGAGGCAGCCAATGTCCTAAAGCCACCGCCAAAGATTGAGCAAGGCCACAACCTCCATGGCAACAGCACTACCTTTGCTTCCAAAGGGCTCGATACCTACTATAAGCCTGCTGATCATTGGGAAGGTCTGCATAGATATGATCCGGAATTCAGTAAGCCTTACGAACTTACTATGGCTCGCAAGTATTGATCAACCCTTCTAGCCTGGGAACCGTCCGATGAGAGGAAGCTCGTTCGAAAGGTAAGATAACTTGTCTTGATAATGAACGTTTTCATACAGACCATCTCAGATCGATTGGAGAATATGCACATTTGCGTGTTTCATGTTCTTCGCGCTTCAGCTGGATCGAGGTGCGTTCCTTGAGACCTTTGTATAAGCTCCTTCTAACCAAGAACCAGGCAATATCAGTCAGGCACTTTCCGATAACATGCTCAAAGATCTTGGCATGACCACTAATGGTTCGTGAATCATTGAGGTGCAGTGGATGCGGATGCTGATTTCCCTAGACTACAACAATGGAATGACAATATTCTACTGCTCATTCTTGTTCGCCGAGCTTCCATCACAGATGATTTCCAAGAGACTCGGCCCTGATCGATGGATTCCGGTGCAGATGGTGTCCTGGTACGTATGTCCTCGTCTGCTCTTCAACCACTGCTAATCGACGTCGTCGTGTGTAGGTCACTAGTTGCGAGCATGCAAGCATTTCTGAACGGAAGAACTTCATTCTTTATCTGTCGTGCGCTACTTGGTCTCATCGAAGGTGGCTTCATTCCAGACACGATCCTCTACCTATCCTACTACTACACCAGCCGCGAGCTTCCGAAACGTCTATCCTTTTTCTGGGTGGCCTATCAATCAACTCAGATCATAAGTGCTTTTCTCGCCTACGGCATCCTTCGACTTCGTGGCTACAACGGCTTAGCAGGCTGGCAGTGGCTATTCGCGCTAGAGGGAATGCTTACCGGTCTCATTGGTATTCTTGCCTGGTTCTACCTCCCAAGTAGCCCGTACACAACAGCAAGCTGGTTCCGCGGCCAGAAAGGCTGGTTCAATGAACATGAAGAGAAGATAATTGCCAATCGTGTCATTCGTGACGACCCAAGCAAGGGAGATATGTGAGTAGAACACAAATCACCGCACCCTCTCTGCCCTACTAACAGCTCGAGCAGGCACAACCGCGAAGGCCTAAGTCTAGGCATGCTCTGGCAATGTCTCCGCGACTACCACATGTGGCCAATCTACCTCATCGGCCTGAGCTGGACAATTCCCAACACACCACCAACAGCCTACTTGACCCTCAACCTCAAAGCCCTCGGCTTCGGTACCTTCGAAACCAATCTCCTCACAATCCCAGCTTACGTGCTCTTCATAATCCATTTAATTTTCTGGACTTGGCTGTCTGAAAAAATCAACCAACGTTTCCTCCTAGGAATCGTAGGGCAACTCTGGACCCTTCCACTCCTCATCACCCTCGAAGTTCTCCCTGCCGACTCATCGCATTGGGGAAAATGGGCCATCTCAACAATGCTAGTCGGATACGTTTACGTTCATGCCATTCTTGTAGCGATCACGAGTCGGAATGCAGGGACTGTAAGGACGAGGACTGTTGCTTCAGCGCTGTATAATATGGCGGTTCAGACATCGAGTATTGTGTCTTCACAGATCTATCGGGAGGGTGATAAGCCGTTGTATAGGACGGGAAACGCTGCGTTGATTGGGGTTTGTTGTTATAATATTTTGCTTTTTGCGGGGACGAAGGTGTTTTATGTTACTGTTAACAGGTGAGTCGACGATGTTTGCGCTGCCCGCTGCGGAATGGCATAAGTGCTAATGTTATTGCAGACGTCGGGACCGAATCTGGAATGCTATGACTGAGGAAGAAAAGGAAGATTATCTGAACACGACCAAGGATCAAGGTAACAAGAGGTTGGACTTCCGATTCGCTCATTGAGCACAGAAATTTGGATAAGAGCTGGACCACATGATCGTAAAGATATTCGTAGACATTACGCTATAGATCTCTGTACACATTCTCGAGCCACCACCTTACCTATGCAGCTCACCTGGGTATCTCATCAAAGTCATCAAACGCCGAGCCCCAAAACACCTTCCAACCCTCCAAGATCCCAAATGACGTAAACTGCTCAAAAATTCTGGTACTCGCAGAGACATTGCGAACTGGTTGGCTGAGGCGTCAATCCTGTCGTCACACGAGCTCCTAAGGCTCCATTCTGATATTCGTAGCATGCTGGTGTGTCTTGGCCACCGGCACTGCTTGATATGATGTCAACGGCGTAGGGCCACTGTTTGCCATTGCTGGCCGCAGACGAGTCCTGGTCTGAAGGGAAATTTCGCGCTGCGGAAAGATAGAGAGTTCCTGTAAAGGTAGTCTGGTTGAAGAAGCACTGTGTTGCCGTGTTGTCGGTGGTCAAGGAAACTGGAGGGTTGAAAGCTTTCTCCATCTCAAAGCTGAAAGTGTACCGCGCCGAGCTGGTGTTGGAAGAAGGAGAGATGTAAGTGAGTGCTTTGTCTGTGAAGTTGACAGTAAATGGGCTGCCGCTGGAGCTAATAGTAAGGTTCGCTGGAACGCCTTCGTCTGGCGTAAATCCTGTTCCGATCGTGGCGTAAATTGAAGAGGTGTTTGTAATTGTCCAGCCGAAAGTTGTCGTACTCTTCGAAAAAGACGATGAGTCGGCTGAGTTGTAGACGTTGTATGGGTAACAATTAAAGGTCTCCGGATTGGATGTGCAATTTGTGGTGACTGTCTTCAGTGCAGTCACCATATTGTAGGCGCCTATTGGGAATGGCTGTTGATCTGCTGGCTGAGCAGGCGTGGGAGCAACGGTATTGCTTTTTCGCTTGCCTACTGTCAAGCCCAGTGCCAGCCCCAGTACCAATCCCAGCAAAAGCAGAGCTGCCAACGCGACAAGAGCTAGCCGTTTCCAGCCACCTCTTGGTTGTCGCTTGTGTCCGCCTGATCGTCTGAATGCGGCCAGCTTCTCGCCCTCGACGGGCCCCTCATGCTCCTCATCGTCTACCACCACCGGTTCTGGCACCCATTCATATGCAGGTGGGGCAGTTCTCGGCGTTCCTGATCCAGAAGTATCGGTGCTGTTCTTGTACGCATGGCGATATGCTGGGTGTGGAAGTTCGACCGTCTCTGCCCCCGATAGTGTAGGGAAGTTGGTATCGCTGTTCCGGAGTACAGACTTCTGCGGTATAGGTGGAGCAGTCGGAGTAGTCGGTGTTGTGCTCTCGGTTATGCGATCAAGACGTCCAGATACCGGTGTCGATATCCGCCGGCTCGAAGGTCTTCGCAGGGCATTGTCTGGCGGCCATGGCCACGCTCCTGCTGCCTTTGGCATGTCGCGTGTGAGCTCTGCAGCAGTGGGAGATTCACAAATTGGGCGATGGGCACCCGCCAGCACTTAAGCTGGCGGATAAGGTTCAGTGATGCGTGTGGCTCTGGTAGCTGAAATTGGGAGGAGCGGAGTGTCCGCTTGCGATCGTGACCTTTGTCCCTTGGCCCGCCATTTCCATGCGATTTTTTTGGCACTGATTGCGCAAATGAACAGAACTCACGTTTGGTGGCCGGTAGGGTGACCACTCGGAGGCGTTGTCATCGCTGGTGCTGAATCGTCCTTGAACAAGGATCGCCCGGGACCTGCCGGAGTTGAAATCTAGAAGCCGTTAGCCGAATCGCGCCTCCTTTCGATTGGCTGGCAGCTGTAAACCTAATTTCAATTCACTTTCACTAGCTTTCAGAACGGACCTCGTTTTGTCAACAACACCTTCTTGAGCATCCGCGTGCTAGGGAGAGTCTCATTTTCGGACGAACAGCCGACGGAAGCGGAAGAAAACACGCGCTCGTCTAGACAAGGCTGCGGACACCGGCTTGAGGCTCTCACCGACGTGCTGTATGACCAGGCATCGCGCTTGGAGCCCGAGACATGAGCGAGGCCAGTGATGCGAAGAAGTGACGACCTGCGCCTCTGCTAACCCGCGTTGATGATCCATGAGCATACAATTGGACGTCCACAAGCAATTCACATCGCTTCGCTTTAGCCAACGCACGATACTTGCTTGATGTCTTCAAGCTGCGACCTCTTGATACCGATCGAGCTTTCATGAACCTCACGCAGCAGTTGCAATGTCGGTACCGGTGATCATTCCCATCGCATTGGACTCGGATGGAGACAGCACCAAAGTCCCGGCGCCAGCTACTGGGGACAGTCTGCCTTATGTTCAAAATGACGAGCATTTTCTAACGAAGGTCGCGGAACATTGGATGAAGCAGCTGAAAGGCAGTCCTCCCAAGCCCGGAACGTATCGTCTCGAACGTTTGCCTCCTGGGTATTCTGGGTGGGAGAAGAAGCGCACTACGGACGGCAAGCACATAGACAGATGTAAGTCCTTTACTTATCAAGACAGGTCATCCTAGGAGCCTGCAGCTGACATATTTCAAGATATGTATGGCCATCCCAATGGCATTTTCCGGTCGATCAATGAATTCTACCCACACTTGAAGCACCTCCAGGATTTTGGTGGCACAGTCGGCTGTCCCTGCAAACTCTGCGCTGGCACGGGGAGGGGAAAGGGTGGACGTAGCAGTGGAAGCGGCTCAATGATCAGTGGTAGTCCTGGTGATCGATCGAGCTACTTTCCTGTACCCGACCTCGCTAGCAGCTCGAAAGTTGTGCCCTTCCAGGTCAAGCCAAAGGTGAAGCCGAAGAAAGTCAATCGTGATCTGTCGATACCGGAACGCTCGAAGCAGGTGGACAGTGAAGGAATTCCTGACATCTACCGGGATCTTCTAGACGTTGTCAAAGATGCTGGACCTGAAGGAATCGGCTACCGAGAATTCAAAGATCGATTGTCGCCGGACTGGCGTGCTGGTCATCAAGAGCTACTGGATCTTCTCACAGACTGGTCGCACTTACCGAGCTTCATGCCCCGCTACGGTGAAGTGGTTCTGTTTACGCGCTCTATCTCACCGGACGAGAGCATTGCATGGGATGCATCATCAAACTGCTTCAGGCGATTGGATCTGAAGTCGAACACGTGGCTTGAGCGGCCCAGATGGGAGGCAGGAGTCATCACTCAACTTCCGCTAGAAGATCTAACAGCCGAAGATCTCGAGCGTATTCCTGATGTCAAAAGCAGAAAAGAGGGCATCACTCTCTCTGGGTTCCGCGTGGAGCCTCTGAACCAGCTCGGATCGGCATTGAAATTTAGCGGACAGCACAAATACGTTCCATTGCACGCGATCAGACCTTTCTCGTGCTGGAAGGATTGCGCTGGCGCTTCAGAAGCCGAGTGGCATCCGACAATCAGGCATGCTCTTACTATTACGAGCAGCTTTGGTGTGATCGGCAAACACCTCTTCACCGGAAGCTGGCCTTCAGCAACCCTATTTGTGAAAGGTCTGTATATTGGACCTGAGCTAATACTCCTCGGCGACGCTGTTCGACTGACGCCCAAGACCACTGATGCTCGGCACGAGAATGTGACCGATGTCCTCGTGGTCTCGTCTCTCAGGCTTCGCTTCGTGAATCTCGAAGAAGCCACCGATGACGACTATGATGAAAGCAGATCATATAATATATGTTTGCATGTCGCTGGAAAGGCATATTCATTAGATCCGAAGCGCTCATTCGGCGGCATAGGCAAAAGTCCAGTGAGACAAGGCCATGCAGGATTTCCAAGTGGACTTTTCGACTATGGCACCTGGTTCCACGTCAACGACCCCCAGAACGCCAAGGAGAGACTGGAAATACCTTACACGAGAGTACTGGGCAAGTGTCCTGAGTACAACACACAGCAGGCTTGGTTTTCGACACCAGCGGAGATGGCCTCGGCACCAGCGTTTCAGGCTGTGAACACAGGTGTGGCCGGGCCGAAGCGACCAACGCTCTCGCATGGGCTGAAGGCCATCCTTGATGCTCGTGCTTACAGCCTTAAGCATGACAGTCGTATTGACAAAGCATCTGGCAAGACATGGTTCTGGACAGAAACACGGATCGAGCAGCTCGACCTACACGAGATCAATGGCAGATTCGTCGGTATCAAGGATGAGAACCGAACAAAGAAGCAGATTCATGCATGGAGACAGGCGTTGAAGGTGCTTGATGGAAAGCGCGGCGGTGTGGAAGACTACCAAGCTGCTCTCAAGTTGAGAGAGGATGAGAAGCGTCGAGAAAGTATGCCTTCTGCATTCGGAATGATGGCGACCGCCGGTCAAGAGGACAGTGCTACCGATGCAGAGCAGCAAGAAGGTGCTGAGGCCATGGACGTCGACGGAGCCGAAGCCTTGGAAGACGCTCTCGCAGCGCAGCTAGCTGCTGACGCTGATCAGGGAGGTTTCGAAATGGATGAGGACTGATGATCCTTGAGTGATCAAGTCAGAGGACGCCATTCATATTGCCCTGACTCCATGTATTACTAGATCGCGTGTATCTATTAGCTGAAGCTGGAGTATGAGTAGGAGTGGTAAAGCCGAATGGCTGAGATCATATATTCGATGTTGTATGTGGTCGGCCTCACTTGAAGAACAGGCCTCTTGCTTCACAAGCGGACCGGTGAGGCAATGCCATCAGGCAGCACCAGCAACAATGTGAACCCAGACATTTCCTCGAAGTTGCATTGAATTCATTTCACACCGTGTCATACCGAATGTGCCCGTCATTGCACCAGTGGCCATCATGGTAGCGGTGATGCTCACCAGCAGCGGCGCGAAGTGCAGCTCGGCGCCTTCTCGCGCGGCTCAGTCATCCTCGCCCCAGCACCCCATGCGACCTCTCACAGCAAACACCTTTCTGCACCACCTCACTACACCAGACGACCACCGCAACACACGCATAATCGAGCTTTCACCCATCACAAAGCTACATCAGATCGGCCTCCATCTCCTCCCCTTCACACGCCTCAAATCGACGCAACCACAGAAGTGCCCCGCTCCGCTCAAGCTTGGCTACTACCGCGAGCAAAGCGTACACAATTGGAAGTGCAGAACCTGCTTGGAAGACCTCATCATGTCGACGGCGGCGCGGAGGAGATTGATGCGGGATTTCAAGCGCATGCAGACTGATCCTCCTGCGGGTGTCAGTGCTAGTCCGATTGCTGATAATGTTATGACTTGGTGAGTGAGCCTTGCCACTCAGAAAGCGGTCGACAAGAGATGGAGGCCTTTTGCTGATCTATACTTGCTGGAATAGGAACGCAGTCATCATCGGCCCCTCAGACACACCTTTCGAAGACGGCACTTTCCGACTCGTGATGCATTTCGAAGAACAATACCCGAACAAACCTCCCGGAGTGAAGTTCATTAGTCAGATGTTTCATCCGAATGTGTATGGGACTGGAGAGTTGTGTTTGGATATTTTGCAGAATAGGTGGAGTCCGACGTATGATGTGGCGGCGATATTGACGAGTATTCAGAGGTGAGTGAGAGTCAGAGGTGAACGAGGGTGGAGGGATGCTGATGATATTAGTTTGCTGAATGATCCGAATACGTCGAGTCCGGCTAATGTCGAAGCGAGTAATCTTTACAAGGATAATCGGAAAGAGTATGTCAAGCGAGTACGGGAGACTGTGGAGAAGAGTTGGGATGATTGAGAGGAGAATGTGAGAGGAGAGCAGTTCCAACCACTGCTATCATCATCCTTCATACGAGCATGCAGGAGCTTGGGGCCAGCTAGTCTGGCCCGACTTCCAAACATTATACTACATGGCACTCATCAGCATAAACCATCAGCGTGGAGTTAGATTAGGCGTGCTATGGGTTGTCTTTACGATACCAATGAAATTACAGCATCTACCAAGATAAGCTCCTTGTGAGCAATCCAACCTCCAAAAGGTTGAAAACCTTGAGTTCAGCTCTTCTTGACTTCAGGAAGTGGTATCAGAATCATGCTAAACGCAACCTGGACCGAAAACGGCAAAACGACTGCCCTTGGAACAATATCTGGCCGCTTACCAACATACCCGATTAACGCCATATTGGCGTTGCGTCTTGACGTTGCGAGACAGCAATTATCTTCTTCGGCTCAATGGTAAAGGCTTGTAAGTCATACTCGTTGGGTATGCTTGGCTAGTCTAGGTGAATCAGGAGAGCTCACAGGCGTTCTGAATGAGCTCTCGTACTGTAAACAGCATCCATTGAGCCAAGGGCAATTGTTTTGCTATTTTGTTTCATCCCATGGCCACGGCAGATAAGCCATATAATATCTTCGTTTTCGAGGCATGTTCGACAATCATCCTTGGCTCAATGGTTAAGGCTTGTAAGTCATATTCTTTGGATATGCTTGGCTGAACTGATGGATGAAAAGAGTGCCTCAGTTGCTCTCAGGCAGTCTCGTTTCCACTGAGGTTCTATTGAGCTAAGGGCGATTGTTTTGCCTTTTTGCTGTATCGCAAGTCCAGGGCAAACAGGTAGACTCTATAAATACAGAGCATTTGGGGCCTGTCCGACAATCATTCTTGGCTCAATGGTTAAGGCTTGTAAGTCATGTTCCATTGGATATGCGTGGCTGGACTCTGGCGACCAAGGTCGCTCCACGAGTGTTTCCTCCCATGGGCCGGTCACCTTTGTCACGCTATATGGTCATTGAGCCCTGGGTGATTGTTTTGCCATTTTGCTACCGTACCGTTGGTCGTTGAGTCTATCGAAGGTCTAATTCATTTTTCGAAGCGTGTAAATTGATGCGTTGGTACGTCAAGTTGAACTTCTGATCTCAATTTAGATGAATGCGTAATTACAAGAATGCGAATTGTCCTTCTTCCTCCATCGTACAGCCACCTTGCTTCGCAACTGAAGGGGGTATCCAAAAAATCTCAAAATGGCATGCCTGCAGCTGTCGTTCATGAAGTCGTAAGAATGCTGAGCTTGTCATTCCACCTTACATGAACCAGACAGCGTAGCTAACACCAGCAATAAGCGGCCAGTATCCCATACTCTGCTTCAAGCTCAATCCAGCGGCGCCGGAGTCAGATCCTCCAGCAGCAGTGGTACCGTTTGGCAGCGATCCATTAACGTAAAGAGTACCGTTGTTCGCAAGTCTCGCGACAGAAGCGTTGTTCGCGACGGCATTCTGATAATCGGTCGAGTTATTATCATCGCATCCACAGACCGTGTATCTCGCACAATAACAATTCGCAGGATGACTTTCGTTTCGGTTCGACGTCCTGTTGTAATAATTCCAATAATGCGGGTACGCATAAACATATGCGCCATATAATCCCAGCGTTCCGATTCCGAGAACAGCACCACCTCCTATGAGGTATGGCGCCGCGCCGAAACTGCTGCGTGTAGCGCCAGATTTGTATGGAACTGATGCGCCTCCGCCATAATAGCGTGTTCCGCCTGCAGCTCCGCCGTACGCTGGTGCTGGACCACTGCCGCGAGATGTTGCGCCTCCTTCGATAGAAGATGTGCCTGTTCGACTGCTTGAAGAACCTGACGATGAGGAGCCAGAGCCAGATCGCGATCCGCCTGAGGATGAAGAGCTGGATGAGCTACTGCTGCTACCACCTCTACCACCTCCGCCACCGCCGCCTTTGCGTTTGAACAGCTCTTTCGCGGCTTCTGAAATGGGTTCGAGGGAGGCGGGAAGCGCGAGGGCGTGAATCGTCGTGACGAACGCGAGGAGGAAGAGGATTGCTTGTGGTAACTTCATGGTTGCTGTGTGAGGTGTCTGTAGAAGGCAACCAATGCGCCTCAGGTAAGAAGTAATATATGGTTGCGCAGCGCGCAGCGCGGAGGATGTACGATCTATGGGGCGAAGTGCGGAGCGCCACTCGCGAGCATCATTGACAACACTACAGAAATCCTTCAAAGGCCAAGACGCACCAATGAAGGAAGCTGAAGTGGTTGACCAAACAAGGCTGTGCGCTTGCTGCGCCTTGAAGTTTAATGAGATCATCGGTTCTCAGGCACAACTTAAGCGAAATTCATGGCACGTGACACTGCCAAATTGCTTTGGAATCGCTGTCTTGACATCACGATCTGTCACTACCAAGACTTCGCTGCCGCCATACCGAGGAAGACTTCGATTTCTTCTTTCGACGCCACGACTCTTGGTATGATGTGAATCGTGGTACGGATCGATGCTGGCTATGGCTCGCAAGCACATCTTCTTTCGGGCATTTGCGAAGCTGAAGCTGAATTGAGATTTTGTTTTGACCGGTATGTGGAGGACTAGCACTGTTGGAACTGTAGTACAGTGCTTCTATGGTCTCCATGCTGTTTTCAAGCTGATCGAAAGTCACTGCGCCTTGCTTGCGGAGGTATTGGCATTGTCCTGCCATTCCTCTAGAGCATCTGGGATGGACTCGGTAGGGACGATGCCGTGAGTTTGAATATCGAGAGGTTCTGCTAATCGTGTTTGCTGTCATACACATTACTACGTCTAATCTCGGAATCGAAATATGGGATATGCCTCTTTCGCCAGCTAACGCATTGTGTGTAGCATTCTTGAAATGCGTTACATGACCTGGATTTTACATTGCCACCAATCCAGCAGCTGCGATACCAAGCATACCCAAAGACACCAATACAGCAAAGCTGTCTCCAGCGGCCGTAGCACGAGCACCAGCAGTTTGTTGAGCCGGAGCAGATTCGGTTGGTGATGCGGTCTCGGTTGGGAGTTCGGAAGCGGTGATCGTTGGCGACATCATAGAGGAAGTCATGGTCATGTTGGTCATGGTAGTGTTTGTGCCGCCGTATGGTGCTGGTGGAGTTGTCATGTTCATTCCTGGCATTGGTCCCATGGTCGAAGGTGCAGAAGCAACTGGTGCTGCCATTGTCGAAGACATGGACGCCAGCTCGGAAGGACATGGAGTAGAGGAAGCCATTGGCGTCGACATCATCGAGGACATCATCATTGGTGGCATTGAAGACATGGCTCCCTCACATGCGCTTGCGTCGACTGCTGGTGGAGCAGAGAAGGTCTCTCCCTTTGCGGCCAGAGCAGCCACACAAATGTCTGCTGAGGCCTTGTTGGCCTCTGATGAAATTTATTAGCCGTCCGCTCTGCCAGTGTTGTTTACACGTTCACAACTCACTCATCAAGTCATCCGGAGTACACTTCCCGCTGGCCGCAGCCTCGCACAAGCACTTCTGAGTGACCTTCTGGATATCTGCAGCCCCCGTGGTGCATTGACAGTACGCGTCCGCGATACCACAGTCAGAGGCAGCCGATCCCTCAGACAGGCATTGAATGGCGCAAGCGGGAATCTCTTTGATGGCATCGGTCACGGCCATTTGGGCCAGCGTACCGCTGGCAAGCGCCAGGATAGCGAATATGGCGTGCATCTTGGTCGTATGCGGATCTCGAAGCTTGCACTGGTATGCAATTGAAGTCGAGAATTGCGTGCGTTTCTATCAACGAGAATGACAAGAAAGCCGGACAGCGACCGCAGCTGGAGAGCGACTGGACGTCCTCACAAGGCAACCCGTCGAAACATCGGAGATGAAATACGGTAGACCAACATGGAGGAGCGCGCTCTTGCCCGAGAAGCGAGCACGTTCTGAGTTGGAGAATCCATGAAGACTTCGTGATTAGACCAGGCAGCTTTGACTATTTTGGTGTATCTGGCAAGGTGTTTTTTGGACAGTCGTGGAAAAGCTCCAGATCAAGCTCATGTCAATGCATGGCTTCCATGTTTGCATGAACTGCCGCTGTTGGTCAATGTCTTTAACCATATGGCAGGTAGAGGGATCCTTGAATACGGGATCTAGCTATAAGTAGTTAGATTGCTGCCCGAAGAGGATAATTCCATCTGGAAGAAGCAGTGATCTAGCTATCATCGGTTAGCTTCCGTTCTCAGGGATAGCCCCGTCTGCCATATTCTTAAATTGACGTGTAGAGGCCGGTAAGGAGATCGTTGGTAGTCCATGGCATTGGGTTTGTGTCTCCGGGGTTCTGAACGAAAAGGCCAGGATCGCAAGAGCCGCGCTATACCGGTGGTGCCTGAATCGGAGCAGTCAAGTGCGCTGACTTTGCCTATTGCCAAGTCAGGTAAGTCATTACTGCAGGATGTAAAAACGTTGGTGATGATAGAGGGAGGAGGAAGGAAAGAAGCACAAGTGGTACCATCCCGTGTTACGCGTTCCAGGATGACTAACCCACGTGAAACATTAACCTTGACCAGGATATCGGAACTCTGCTGGCAAGAACGACTGTTCGGTATCGTATCTTTTCCTGTTTTTTTTTGCTATACTACAGAGTCTGATAAGCTTGTATCAGTACCGCGCGTTGCTTGTACATCGCGCATGCTGCCAGAACTCCCACGCTATGCCACCACCACACCACTATATGCGGATGCTCGAAACACTCCAATTGCTCATCACGAAATCCGTGGAGCGCCGACATCGTACAATCATAAATGACCACTACCGTCTCTTCTTCGGCCGGTGGCTTGGGTCTCGGCCATGCTTGTCCAGCTTCCTCACAGGCGCTGGCACATATACCCAGTCTTTCATCAGCAGTTTCATGTGCTTGATCATGTATAGATCAACATGCCCTTTGCGTTCCTCATCGATTTCATCGACTTCGGTCGCACCTGGTCCAGGCGTGTTAGCCTTTGAAGGTCCCTTCGACGACCGATCTGCAAAATCGACATCGTCTTGCCGGTCTTCCTTGGCGGCCTGCTGAGCAGCTTGGGTGTCTTCCTTATCTTCCACTGAAGCAAGGGCTTGTGTTGTTTTCTCCTCTCCGCCAAGGAAACGATCAATTGCTTGAGCGACATCGTCTTCTTTGTCTTCTTTATGCTGGTATTCGGTCGTGAAATGTCCTTCTTGGATAACGGTCTGGTCGAGAAGACTTTTTTGGTTGGCTCGGCGAAGGATATTTTCTTCGACGGTCTTCTCGCTGACCATCTTGTATACCTCCACGTCTCGTACCTGACCGATTCTGTGCGCTCGATCCATACATTGCCTGTCCATCTGTGGATTCCAGTCGAGATCGTAGAAGATGACCGAAGAGGCACCAGTCAAGTTCAGACCTACGCCTCCAGCACGAGAAGACAGTATCATGCACTGGTACTTTGAGTCGGGCCGGTTGAACTCGGCGGAGTAGAGCTGTCTCCGCTCAACAGGTGTACTGCCGTCCAAGCGCAAGTAGGGTAAATTCATCAGACTGAGGAACTGCTCAAGAACGTTGAGAGTGCCAGTCATCTGTGTGAAGATTAGACTTCTGGAGCCCTTTGACTGAAGTTCGCGGAGCAAGTAAGTGAGTCTCTGCAGTTTGCCAGAATCGTAGATGAGAAGTCGCTTGTCGGGGAAGGCAATCGACGTGCGGACACGAGCCTCATGAGCGTAATCTACCTCTGCGGGGTACAAGGACGAGGACCGGATGGCTTCTTGCACTGGTCTCGGGATGGCGAAATCCAGTATGGGAACAGTGGCGGCTGGTGGCACGAAAGCAAACCTCTGAATGGTCTCCTGCAGACGGTCGGCGTAGCTGTCAAGCGTGGCAATGTCTTGCTGCAGTCGCGTGCTCTTGAGGACGTGCCAGTCACTTGGATGTTCAAGCAGCAACGGTCGGCGGCTGGTCGGCAGCCATGCATGCAATGCTTTGTATGCTGGGACGCGACGTCTATCAAATTGATAGGGCTGGTCCTTGTGAATTGTCACGAGTTCCCTCAAGTCCGAGCCATACAGAGGCTGGCTGTCCAATGCACTTTCAGTGACCTGAATGCATGCGCGAAGCTGGGCCAGCTTCCGCTCTCGTCGATGTAAACGCTGTAAAGCAATTGAGCCAGCTACAGTGGCAGGATCCGGGCTGGTATCAACTTGTGCAGCGGCCAGCTCGTCCAGTTGTCGTTGGAGATGACGTGTGCCAGACAATTGTTTTCCCCTTCGCAAAGTCGATCGCCTCTGATCTTCGCGGACTGCGAGCATCATGTAATCCGGCATCGCTTGCTTCACACCCAGCATACGCCTGATTAAGTGCTCTTGGATGCCGTAGGTCTCAAGCGGACTGTACTCCATAGCGAAACTGGTCTGGATCGGCCGAGGGTCGAAAAGATCCGGGTGGTTGCAGACTCGCCTCAGACTCAGTAGCACGGCGCCGGCTTGCACTCCACTGCCCTTGGCTAAAGTAGCCTTCGTCTCTGCCAGACCCATGTAGTCTTGATATAGCTGTCGCTGGCGCTTACTGAGCTTGCACACAACGACGCTCTCAGTCTTTTTCGGCAGATCTTTCTCAACTTCGATCTTCTTACGCCTCAGCAGGAATGGCCGTAAGGATATGTGCAACTGCTCGACAACCTTTTGCGCATTGTCCGAAATCTTTTCGACACCCTGATCGAAAATCTCTTTGACCGGGTCTTTCCAATGTGCAAGGAACTCTTCAAGCTCTCCTTGGGACTGGTCATCGTTACCAGCCGTCAGGAACGTGAGGAGGGACCAGACTTCAGCAAGATCATTCTGGAGAGGTGTGCCGGTCAGGAGGAGTCTTGCTCTTGTTCGGAGACGAATGAGCACCTGCCATCGCTGACTATTGAAATTGCGGATATTGTGGGCCTCGTCCAGGATCAGATAGTGCCACTGCACGTTTCTGATAGCATTGATGTCCTGCATGGCCACATTGTAGCTGGTGATCACAACGTTAAAGCCACGCTTGGACTTGTCCTCGTGATGAGCATCATTTGTCCAGCCTTTGCGCTTGAATGCACGTTCTTCAGCAGTGCCGTAGTATCCCAGAACGCGGAAACCAGGCAAAAACTTCTGGAACTCGGTGACCCAGTTCAGAATGACCGATGTAGGTACGATGACTAGGTGTGCTTCCCAGACTTCATGTACCTCCGCTAGATGAGCGAGTAGAGATATGGTCTGAATAGTCTTGCCGAGACCCATTTCATCTGCCAAGATGCCATTGGTTCCGTTGCGGTACAGAGAAGCAAGCCAATCGAGACCAGCTTGTTGATAGGATCGAAGAGTGCCGCGAAGAAGAGTAGGCTGAGGCACCATGCTCTTGGTAATGGAATGTTCTTCGGAATCAGCATTTGATTCAGCATCAGCGTTGTCCTGTTCCATCGCGCCATCTTCCGCTCTGGATTGAACTGCCGTGGTCTGGTCGCCATCAACATCCTCCATAGCCGCACCGTCATCGGGTATCTCAACCTTGTCCGCAGCTCCAGCATCAGCTTGGCCTTCAGATCTAGGCTCAGACTGAGGTCGCGGGTGGTCATCACCATCGTTCTCAACACTAGTGTTCGGGGTGGGGAGGCCACCATTGCGGTCCTGTATGAGCTCGGTTTTGCTGTAGAAACCCAGGAGTGAAGTCCTGGCGTTGGTAGCCTCGTCAGAAGCATCGCTTGCACCATCGTCATCGTCGTCATTATCTGCTTCATCTCCTGTACTACTCATGTCTTCATCAGAATCGTAGTCTTCGGAATCCATGTCCGTTGATTCGTCCGACGATAAATGTGCTTCCACCTCCGCTTGAGTCTGATCAGGTGATGGCGAACGCGACGTACGGTCACGAGTCCTAGTTAAGGCTGGTTGCTGGTCTGTATACATCTCGTCGGGATTCTCAGCTTCGGTCACATCGTGAGGCTGCTCCGGCTCCACGCCTTCAACCACCTTGCTTGATTGTGACCGTGCATCATCCTTTCGCTCTTCTTCGACTCCAGCCATTGATTCATCGCCATATTCCGCATTGTCCTCGTCGTTTTCATCGTCTTCGTCGTCGTCGTTGGCATCGCTTTCACGATCGGGAGGTTCAGCTTCCCTCTGCGCAAGATATGCTGCCAAGGCGTCTTTGTCCATTTCGCCTTCCTCCTCTGGCTCGTCTTCTCCAGACTCGCTCTCGGAATCGCTCATGTTCTCTTCCGAGTCTTCTGCTTCGCTGTCGTTCGAATCGTTCACGTCGCCGGTGCTATCCTCATCCATGTCGATATATTCACTGTCAGCGTATCCTCGCTGCTTGGCAAGCAGGTCCTTTGCGCCTTCCAGCTTCTTCTGAAGTCGTTCCGACCGGATGCGCTCCTGTTCTCTCTCCCACCCACGCTTCTTCAGTTCTTGCACATGCGCCTCAACCATTTCCCACTTGGCTTTCATGTCTGCAACGACTTGCTTCCTCACATTGTCGATAATCCTGTTTCGTTCGGCGATCAGATCCTCTTCGGTCGGTCCGTGTCTCGCCTTCCACTTCTCCAATGCTTCGTGGGCAAGCTTTTTTGCTAGCAAGCGGTGTTGCGTCTTTTCCCGTATTTGCAATTGCCGCAGGAACAGCGTATGTGCAACCAAATGATCATGATGGTCGTACTGCTGAGGAGGCTCCGCTTGTCGTTCATCTCGAAATAAGCTCAAATTCTCTTTGCTCAAAGCTCCGCCTGGCTCGGCCTCTTTCAAGAGTCTCTTTCTTAATGCTCCCTCCTCCTCAGCTTGCTTAGTTGCCCTCTGGACGAAGAACTCGGCATCAGGACGACCGCGGTCATTTTCGGTATATGGCTGTTGCAATTCTGCTAATTCGTACTCTTCAATCACTTGCTCCAGGGATCGTGGTGGATCGAGAGGAGAAGGCGGCCTGCCAAGAGGATGTGGTGCTTCAATGACTCGTCTGGAAGCATTCAGCTTCAGCTTGATCCGTGGCGAAGACTTTGCCCGTTCGGGTGAGTGTTGTACTTCGCTCGGTCGGTGCGATTTTCGCTGCAAAGGCGGCGACTGCGATCTTTCTTGCTTGACAAGATCACGGCGTGACTTGGACTTGGCAGACTTGGGCATATGATCGCCGTTCGTTGTCGGCGTATCGAAGGAGCGCGTGGGTTGCAAGGCAGCGATCTGGGCTTTCAGCTCTGCAATGCGTGCAGCACTGTCTGACGAGCTTGACGGCCTGTCCAAGCCGTTGACCTGCTTCTTCGTCTCCGCATCGCTCTTTCTCTTGATGCCTCCCATACTCTTGTTTGCAGCTGGCGACTGCTTCTTTTCGGCATTCTTCTCTGCAGCCAACTTGTCGACCTGCTTCTTGGTGCGCGGACTCACACGCTTGGGACCATGCGCCAGTTCCTTGTTCACACGACCGCTCTTACGCTGACCATCGACTATGATACTGGTGGGACCCTCCGCTTCGACCTTCTTCCACGGAGGACTGGGCGGCCGGGAGCGATTGGCAGTCAGAGGCTGTGAAGTGCTGACGCTGGTGCTGCGACCACGCTGGTCCTCAGATTCGCTGAGACCGGGAGTGCCCAAGTTGACTCTGGCAGACACGCGACGCCCATCCGCGTTCCTCAGCGTTGACGTCTGCACGGTAGGGAACTGCCACGGCGGACTGGCGCCTCGCTTGCGTTTCTTGAACGGTTTGAGGTCGTTTCCTTTCTCGTCCGCGTCGGGAGTGTGCAGCGCGGCTTCCGACTCTCGTCGCTTCCTGCTTGGCAGCGGTGCTGGACGGAGAGTTGCAGACTGCCCGTTTGTCTCTGCAACAGTCGCGTCCCCTGCTCCACCTTCCACCTGTGTTTCATCGTGCTGCTGGTCGCCATGTTCGGATTTGATAGTCGTGGTCGCGGATTTTGGGTTTGCGGGGCCCTCGCTGGGCGGCGTGTCCAATTCACTGGAACTCGCGCGTTGGGAGGTGGTATCGTGATTATCTGGACCGTGGCTCGCTGTTCCAATATCTGTTTCGGTATCGGCAGCAGGCTTGCGCGTGTCCGCCGGAGGAGAGGGTCGCGAGGTCATCCCAATCGTACGCGCCTCGTCCCATCGGCATCATCACAAAAACACCATGCAAAGTCTTCAGATATCTATAGCACACCTGAAACACAAGTCAAGATCACACCAACAAGCCAAAGTCAAAGAGTGTCGCGAATCGTGAGGGGAAGAAACAGTGGCAGATCTCGGTGGTGCGCACTCCTTCCACGCAAGAGAGTTCACGACTCGGGGCCACTTCGCAGAATCGCGCTTGCCTTTCCTTGCGCCGTCTGACGCACGGTTGATGCGGCTGCACCCGCGTCTGAGCCTCGCACCTCTCGCTTTGGCGACTTGCTACGCATTGGCGACGACCAGCGATTGAGGTGTCGGGAAGCCTCTGCCATACCTCACGACCACCATACCTCACGACCACCATACCTCTTCTCGAACTCGCATCAATACAATGGCGAGCATCAGGTCCGCGCTTCGCCTGGCGCCACGAGCGCAATTCGTCCGCCCATCTACCGTCTCCCGAACACCCATAGTTGCTCAGAGATATGCCAGCGTAGTCTCACGACCAGCGACCGATGCAAAGAGTGCTGCCGAAGCTGAGCAGGGCTCAGAGGATCTTGCGGGAATGGGCGATGATCCAAATATGGTACGTCGGGTCTAGGAGATGCAGGAGCAGAAGCGCAGGACGGAGACACGTAGAGAACCATGATCTATAGGGGAGACTTAGTACACGGAGACATACTGACATGTGGTATTTTAGAACGGCAACTATCCAGACCCAAGCCTTACATCAGCACTGCCAATCAAGAGACAACACCGTGATCCATATGCCGACTGGTGGGATCCACAGGAGCGAAGAAATTACGGCGAACCAGTTCACGAGGACAACGACATTCTTGGTATTTTCTCGCCGGAAGACTACACGCACTTCTCATCAGGATGGGGTGCAGTGTTGATGGGCACCTTCGTAGGTGCAGTGGGTGTGCTCTGCGCAGTGGTCTACAGATATTACCCTGATAAGGTAAACCACATCAGCTTTCTTGGTCTTTGGCACATTGAGCTAACAATCACCAGCCCGCTGTGTCACGGACGTTTGAGGATGGATTGGAGACTGAACTCGGAGGCCCGCGTGCCCGACGTGCACGAAACCAAGAGGAGGGCGATGTCGCCGCTCTCGACCGAACAATTGCATAGACTATATCAAAGGGAAAGAAGGCATGTACATATTCAAGATTCCCTATGTATGCAGCGAAACACTCGTCCAAGATGCGAGCAAAGTCAGCCCGACCGTTTCTAGGACGCACGTCGAAGAGGTGAAGAGGCCATTCGTACTTTTAAGCTTATCCACGCACCGGGGTCTCTGAATCATTGACTGGTGCAAAGTACCTAGAACGATGATAGGGTCACTTGCGGTGACTTCTTTCTCAGCGTGCGAGATATCCTTCGCCGCTGCGACAAGGATTCAAATGTGAGTTACACTAAGCCGCATCGGACATGTTCACTGGCGTTGAGGCCTGCGATGCTCTGTGCGCGAAACTCTAGCGTATTTGTTTACATCTCACAGGAACGATAACAGACATCTGCAACCAGATTGCAGCAAGAGGTTTTGCCTTTGCAGTCGTTGCTTCCTAATTCCACATCGTCAACATGCCTTTCGTAGTCACAACATGGCAGGATGGAAGCGTTTTCATCAACGGAGAATGTATCCTACGGAAAGGCATCCCAGTACCGGACGATTCAGACGAGGACGATCGCCTGATAAAATGGGACAGCAAGCCTGCTCTGGGCATGCGAGATCCGAACATTGGATTTGCTCCTGAGAGACGCATTGCGACGAAGCCCAGGAAACCAAGGACTGACATTCGTGTCACTCTTGCCCAACGTGGCTTCCATGGATCTTACGGGTACATCTGCATCGACAGACCTCATTGGGCTGGAAGGAAGCGAAAAGGCGAGAAAGATAAGCCTCGGCACCGAAGCGCGTCTCAGAATCCATCCTGGAAGTGGACGATGATGCGAGAGACCTCAGAATTGTTAGCAGAGCACAGTCGTTTGGTGACATTTTGCAACCCTTCAACCTTCGACATGAAATTTGGGAACATCAAATATCCTGGGGGTTGCACGAGATTCGATGACGGCGAAGAAGCAAGCGATGACTTCTTTGGCTATGGGATCATTCAACTCATCGAGAAATTTGTATGTGTCTCTCTCTGTCGTGTGCATTCCCTCGCTAATTTCATTACGACAGCTACAGGTCTTCCATGTCTCGCTCTATGGTAAAGAGCTAAACTTTCAAAAGATGTGGGTCGCTATCTCTGGTCTCGCTCACTTCCTCAACGACGAAACGCACGGCGATATCTGGATGCGCATCAGCAGTCCTTGGTTGAAGGACCGAAACATACCAATACCCTCTCGGGTCACAGCTCTCTGCGACATCATCGGGTGCGCCATACTCACCGCTCTCAATCGTGTCCAAATGCTAGACGAACTTGGACCTGGTTCTCAGTTCCGCGATCTCGGCCTAGTCATGGCGCTATTCATGAAATTCTCTCAGCGTGCTCCATCAACCACCATACGTGGCGACGGAATCGATTGGCAACACAAATTGAAAGAGTATGCTCTAGAAGCCTGTATCAATCTCGCAGGCCAGGGTATAGCCGACCTGGAGCGTACGATCGACAATATCAAAGTCGAACCACTCGAAGGCAAAGCAACTGCTACAAGATGGAATTGGAAAGACAATATCGCCTCTTATAGAGAATATCACGCAGAGACCAACATTCTAGGCAACTGGTACAGCGTCTTCAACATCCTAAAAATGCAGCCGGACGATCGGAAGGCGCGCAGCGTCAATAAAGAAGATCCTTTGCGGCATTACTATCGCCATGGGTTGAATGAACTGCTCAAGGGCGAGATCGAGCTTGACCGAGACAGGATCTGCACTATAAATTGCGCGATTTGCGCTCAGCAAGCGGAGATAGTGAGCATGATGCGTGGACAAAATGTAGTATCATTATCGATGTTGGAGAGGGAAAGAGATTCGAGGCTTGAGCGGAGAACATTTCGTTGACATGTGCTTGACATACTTATGTCTCTTGGTTGACATCGATATCCAAATGGACATATGCGGAACTCCGATGATACAGCCAAACAATCCTGACTACGAAAAATCTGCTACCACATGGGTACCTTCAAGGCTGAAGTCGAAGTCGATACAGTCGCTGCCGTTGACTGGATTCAAGATCACTCTAGCCCAAGGAAGACCTTCACTCAAAGATCGTAAGCAGGCGAAGAGCATAAGACATCAAGTCATCATTCAATACTCGCCAGTAAAAATTCTACTACATACTTAGTCATCGCTACGTCAATACAATACCCTCAAATATCAATACCTGTCAAACCATCGACCATCAACACCATTACACCATTGACACCTTCATCTCCACACCATATTTCCTCCGTTGTCCTCCCCTTCGTCATTATACTCTATCAATTCCAGTCTTGTTTGATCATATCCGCCCCCTTCTCCGCAATCCCATAAAGCGAACTACTAAGATGCGCACTCAACTGAATGGGAACAACAGAAGCATCCACAACCCTAACATTCTCAACTCCATAAACCTTCAGCCTACTGTCCACAACACCACCATATTCCTCCTTCATCATAGCGCAAGTCGCAATATAATGCCACACACTCGTAAACTTCTCCTTCATCCATCCTTCCCAAACCTCATCATCAGCATCGACTGGAACGCGTTCGAGACCTGGCTCAATCTCTTCGATCACGTATGACGCCAAAGGTTCAGTGTTGAAAATTCGACGCGAGACTTTCTGTGTAGCGAGTTGGAACTCTTGGTCGAGAGGGTGGTCGAAATACGAAGGGTTGACGATGGGGTTGTCCCAAGTGGAGTTGGTGCGGACGTGTGCTGTTCCGCGGGAGAGGACGATGAGGTTCCAGTTATCGGTACCGATCTGGTTTGTGGTAGTGTTGATCGTGAAGAAGATTTCGGAAGCTGCAACGTCGGTTGAGTTGAAGATGTTGTCGAGTTGGGCTTGGAGGATGTAGTGAGTTGCTTCGGCGTTGGCGACGAGGGAGCGTTTTTCGAGGGAGGCTGCGTATCCTTGGAGGCTGGATTTGACGGTGCTGTACCAGGTTGTGGCGTTGTCGCCGAGAAGTTGGGCGGCGTCTGGGAAGGCAATTGATGATGGTGGTCCGGTGCCGTTGTAGTTCACGCCTGGTCGAGCTTGGTAGGTAAGGGTGTTCTTGGGTTGTTCTTGCATGTGTGCTCCGACGCCTTTCAGCTCGTGTTTGAGTTCGATGCCAGCAGCTTTGAGTACATCAGCATCGCCGATGCCAGAAAGTTCGAGAATTTGAGGGCTTTGGAGGGAGCCAGCAGCAAGAAGGACTTCGCGATTGGTCTTGACGAATTCGATCGGGGCGTCCTTCGAGGATTGGAATTGTACGCCGGCTGCGACAAGAGGTGCGCCTTCTTTTGTCTCTCGCCAGACGATCTCGGTCACGCGGTGTCCAGTCAGTATGAGAAAGTTGCTTCGTTCTTCCACTTGGTGTTGAGCGTAAGCAGTAAAAGGGCTGGAGCGATTCTGGTTCTGTTCTGGGACGACCATATTCGGGATGATAGTGCCGCCGTTGGTCTGACCAGATGCGGCGTCGAAGTTGCGAGTGAAGTTGGTGAGGGCATTTTCTGAAGCTTCAAGAGCTGGCAATTGAGTGCCGCCATACATTCCTGCACCGAAGCTGACTTGCACCGGGCCGCTGTAGCCATGGTAGCCAGACTCATAGTGAGCGCCTTTGATCTCGCGCTGGCTGTCACTTGGGCGATGGAAGTTCTCAGCCTTCAGCATGTACTGATTGAAGGAGGCCCAGTCCCATGACTCGTCACCGGACAGCAGAGGGAGGAGGTCGTACTGCGACTTGGCACCCTTTGTCCAGCTCGCCCCATTGAGGGAGCCACTGCCGCCAAGAGTCTTGCCTGTCACAAGGAGAAGTGGCTTGTCCTGCCATTCTACGGGAGTGCTATGGATCTGATGGTCAAGGGAGGTATTGAATGCGAGGCCATAGGTGCGGACGTCATTGACGAGAGGACTGCTATGGTTGTCATATCCAGCCTCAATTACCAGGACAGAAACCGATGGATCCTCAGATAAGCGACTCGCGATAGTGAGCCCAGTCAAACCGCCGCCTGAGAGAAGTCAGATGCATAGCTATAATGAAGAAGCAGAGCTGTATATACCGCAAACAATGTAGTCAAAACTGGCATTTGCTATGCCAGAGGAAGACGAGGTCACTCCGGAAATCGTGCCATTATATATGGCTCTGGGATTTGCTGGGAGGGCAGAGCCCACACTCCAGAGGAGAAGCGAAGCGAAGAGAACGAACGCGAGGTGAGCCATGGTGATGGCTAGGCGAGGTTTCGTTGAAGTTTTAAAGGTGAAAAGAGACGAATCTCGCAAGATCTCTCTCAGCCCACTAGTGCTCTTGCTTTATACAGCTGAGCCTGCCTTTGCTCGGACGTCGCCTTCTCTTGGAAGCGCAAGCCCATTGCAACACAGACAAGTGATGCCAATGTGCCTACCTCGAGCCGCCTGGCCTAGTCTCACATCTGTTTCCACTTCGTCAGTAGTACTTACTGCCAAGCCATGCAGCTCGCAAGCATGTGAGTATATGTTGTTGGTGTGCTCGAGCTATTCGCTCAACGTAGCTCGTGTGCCAGACGGATGATGTACATATTCTTGCCTGTCTTCACCTCACCTAAATGCGGCCGCGTCCCACTCCGACGATAGTGTTGGACCAAGCCACGCGCCTCGCAAGCATATGCAGATGGACCTTTACGCTTTTTGGAGGTGATGTAGCGAGGCCAACGAGTGATGCCAATTTTCATGCTTTACGTTGCCTCACTTAGGTCTTACTGACGTTCCACTTCGACTACAGTTCCTAGAACCAGGCCACGTAGGTGGCAAGCACCTGAAGATTTTTGTTAACGATTCTTGGAGGTCCACTCAACCATTTCTTCTCAAATGACATTTCTTGGGAAGTGCAGGTGCTATACTGCCATTTGCTATCGCGCTCCGCAATGCGAAGCCAAGCGAAGCGGATCATAGTTCTACTTCGCTCATAGCTTGTGTAGCTTGACCAGCAAAGTGTTCCGGGCTGACGACGGTGGTACTTTCCCAACGCCTAGAATCATAAGATCATCGAGACTTCGTACCTCATACCATTAATGCTTCTTGATGTCACTTCCGATTACGCTTCTGTTCCTGCATGTTAGGGTTCGTTTTCGTGGTGTATCCGGAGGAAGGGTGATTGGGCTGCCGATACTTCGGAGAGCGAACGATTCGGCCCTTTGCGAACCTTGTATCGCATCGTAAACGAAACTGCTGCAAAACTGCTGTTCTGACGCAGCCGCACTACCACAAGGCTGCAGCATGGCGCATCTTTCTCGGAACAATGATGTGTGCCGCGTAGAAAGGCTTGGGAGGCTGAAACTCTGCTTTGTCTGACTGATGCGATATCCTTTGTCGCTCGTAAATAGAAGTACATCGCGGCTGAACAATCACATGCGGATCGCGACCTCTTTACTGCGTGTACTGCTTTTGCAGTAGCTTCGCGATAGTCGTTAATTGGATGTTGCTTGTTCCTTCGTAAATTTGACCGATCTTGCTGTCACGCCAGTATTTCTCAGCGAGGCCTTCACGGACAAAGCCCATTCCACCCATCCACTCGATTGCTTGGCCAGACACCTTGCCAGCGACATTTGACGCGAAGAGCTTGGCCATGGCAGCGTCCATGACAAAGTCTTGGCCAGCCTCCTTCTTACGTGCAGCATTGTATACTAGTGCTCGTGCAGCGGTGATCTCGGTCCAAGCTTGAGCAATCTGATGCTGCATACCCTGAAATTCTCCCACCAAGGCGCCGAACTGTTTGCGGTCGTTCCACACATACTTGGCTGCGTTCTCAAAGGCTCCGATGGCAAGGCCAGTCATTTGTGCTGCGATACCGATGCGACCCTCGTTCAGCAAGCCAATTGCATACTTGTAGCCATCACCTTCCTTGCCCAGGAGATTGCCTGCGGGTATCTGGCAGTCATCAAAGTTCAGTACGCACGTTGACGAAGCTTTGATGCCGAGCTTTTTCTCCTTCTTAGCTATGGTCAGGCCTGGGTTCTCCTTGTCAACGATGAATGCAGTGATGCCTTTGTAGCCCTTTTCGGGATTCAGGTTTGCGAAAACGATGAAGAAACCAGCTTCCATCGAATTGGTGATCCACATCTTGCTGCCATTGATCACGTAGCCGTCGGATGTCTTCTCGGCCTTGGTCTTGAGAGCAAATGCATCAGATCCCGAGGCAGGCTCAGAAAGACAGAAGGAGCCAACAGTCTCTGTCGCCAGCCGGGGCAACCACTTCTTCTTGCTCTCCTCAGATCCGTACTTGAGGATGGCAGTGTTCACCAGCGTGTTGTGGACGTCACACATGACACTGACACTTGGATCTACTCTTGCAAGCTCTTCAATGCCTACGATTGCAGCTGTGAAGTTCATGCCCGCACCACCATACTTCTCCGGGATCTCGATGCCCATAAGACCTTGCTCGAATAATTGCTCGACGATCGCGGGGTCCATCTTTTCTGCCTCGTCCATGTCTCGCACCTTTGGAAGAATGACGCCGTTCGCAAACTGTGCCACTGACTCCTTCATCGCGTGCTCTACTTCGTTAAGGTGAAAGATGGGCGTAGGTTCGAGGGATTCGAGGTCGACCTCGTGTTCTTGCGTGCGTCTCGCTGAAGCAGATAGGCATCGCGATCTTCTGTCCTATCAGCGTGTAATCCAAAAATTGACAGTGACTGTTATACTCACTGTGGTATCGAGCGTGCGAATTGTGGCCGTGGAATAGCTGTTCGTGAGCATGGTGGCGCCGCCGCTCTTGCAAGCGGCCTGAGTGATCTTACAAAAGAGGCCATTGCGGTTGAAAGTGGAATGTGAGACAACCTGAGGTAGTACAGACACGGAGGAGCCAGACCAATGTCTTCAAGTACTCTTCTAATGATAGATGTGACCAATGAAAGATCTCATTATGCGCGTGGTAGGTAGCTCCTTCGCCCGTACCTCGGGCTTGACTTGGGATTTGGCGCTTCGGCTTGGATCGGCTCACGTCTTTGGTTGTCACATGCCAGAAGTTTTCCAATCTCCATGGGGCCGGCATAGCGGAGATCGTGGAGATTTCGTGCCGGGCTACTCATATGCGTTCGCGAATTGTCCGCATTAGTGCTAGGACTTCTCTTCATCGAACACGGAATTGCGAGGCATCAAACTCAATTTGCGTATTCCCGACAAGTGCGAGATTCGGTCGAAAGCAGGAAAGTATGCAGTAGACAAAACATAGAGACACAAAGCTACGATGGGTCGTGATTATTAGATTTGCAAGGCGTCGCTATCTGGGTCATGAACTTCCACCAAATGCCCATAAGAATGCTCCCAGGCCCGCGCCGCACAGTATGGGTATCGTTAGGTTGTCGTCAAGATTCCACAGATCAATCGCCTCGCTGACACTGGCTACCAAGCCCGACACAACACTGAGCACTCCTAGTGCCGTCGTTCCTCCGATTGTCGCCTGTGACTTGGTCCATCCCAGGTAGTTCCTGGCCTGAACGGGCAGAGTCAATGTGCCTTGGTATGCAAAGCTGTTGACACCCATATTATACTCGTCTGGAGTTCTTGGCTCAACCAAGCCCCAGAACAGCACCGCCGCTCCAACACCAAAAGTGAACGCAGCAATCGAGCCTGCCAAGCTTTTTCCCTTGCGGATTCGGGGCGTGTACTTTCCAAACGCCCTGCCAAAAGTGCTCGCTGCAGTGTCGCACCATGACAATAGCAGCACGCTCATCACTGCCACGTCTTTTCTGCAAAAGTACATAGCTGCCCACAGCCCCGCCAGGTAGCTAATCACACCATTAAATCGGTCGTGTGCTTCGCTTTCCCGCATGAAAGCTCCCAGACATCGAATGTAAAATCTGTTGAACGCGGGCCACTTGAACCGAATCAGATCCACGCTGAAGATTGGTACGAGAAGTCCAAGCAAGACCGGGTGTATTTGACTTGTCTGCGCTCCCTCGTAGTATAGCCAAAGCGTCACGAATCCAATGCTGACGTGCAAAACCTTCCTCGGCACTTCGTGCTTGTGTATAAAGTCTCTCCATTCTCGATGTATAGGGATCAGGCCTAGCGGACTAGGACTCCTGCTCAAATTTCTCCAATATGCTGATCCAAACCCTGAAGGATACGCGCTTGTCGGTGATAGAAAGCCATTCTGCTTGGGAGCGCCATTCGGCACAATCTTCTCGTCCGGCTTCTTTCGTATCCTTCCACCAGCTGCTGCCGATGGCATTGCAACCTTTACGCTGGTCGTGATACCTCCATTCGCTGTCATCATTGGGGTCACTCTTCGGTCGATCTGTGGACTCCTACTCCTACTACGCGCTCGCATAAGATCTGGATCTGTCTCCTCGTGGACTCCAAGCTCATTATCATATGCTTGCTCTTGTATGGGTGCCACAGAACTCATGCGCTGGCTCTTCGCTCGAGTTGTGGGCGGAAAGTAGCCATCCTTCGTGCTGGTCTCGGACGGCGTGGGCGAAGGAGAGATTACGCGAGGAGTGTTCGGCACTGGATACTGAGAAGCCATGCTGTTCCTTTATGGTAGCGCAATGTGCGCTTTGTGCGTAGCGCTCACCGGACCGTCTCGGGCTGCGGAGCTGACGGAAGCTCTCAGATGAGAGTCGCGTGCAGCTGGAGGAAGAAGCACTGAGCGGTGTGGTTGAACGGCGTCCAGAAGTGCTTGCTTTATCGCGTCTGGCGCTGCGTGGTCGCACGAACGTCGTAGGGGACCAGATTAATGCAGATAATAAAAATCAGGTTTGACGTGGTCGCGATGACATAGTCGTGGATGATCAAGTGGCTTCGCCCCTAAATCCGCGTCTTCGCGACAGCAACGTGCCAACGTCACCTGTTGAAGTCTTGCACAAAGCTCTGACAGCTAATGGCAGTCTGGAAACTCGACGAGCTATTCAGAGCTGAGAAACAACACATGGCTGCCCTAAAATTTGCTTGGGGCCACTTTGCCAAATGATAACGGGCGCATCACATGCAAAAACACTCGGTATGAGCGGACCGACGCACTTGCAAGGGTCTGCTGACTGTGACTCCGATTCCGGGTTGCTGGTTTGCGAGGAGCCGAGTACGTCGATACATCTCGAAATTTTGACATCCAACCATGCCATTCGACATCAACACCTGCGCGAGGCCGAACATCCTCAAGCTTGAGCCGTACAGGTGTGCACGAGAGTAAGAATAGACTTGCCAGCAACAGAAGTGGCAATGGCTAATATAGCGTGTTCCGCAGTGATTACAAGGATGACGGCACGAACATCTTGCTCGATGCCAACGAGAATGCATACGGACCTGGTCTTGCTTTAACAAACGATGGAAAACTAGCAAATGGCAAGGCCTCCAATATTCAGATTGACCTGCTTGGTTTGAATCGCTATCCTGATCCGTATGTATCAACTCGTTGAAATCAGTGACTCATCAAAACACTTTTGCTGATCAATTCCAGACACCAGCATGAACTGAAGCAAAAGTTGATCGATTTGCGCAATACTCATGTCCACACTAAGAAGAATCTGACTCCTGACAACCTGTTCGTGGGAGTCGGCAGTGATGAAGCTATCGATGCACTTCTCCGAGCCTTCTGCAGGCCTGGCCAGGACAAGATCCTCACCTGTCCTCCTACTTATGGCATGTATGCTGTATCGGCCTGTGTGAACGACGTAGACATCGTAAAGGTGCCGCTAGATCCCGACAACGACTTCGCAGCGCAACCAGAGAAGATCAATGAGGCTTTGTCAAAAGGTGCCTCCATCAAAATGGTGTATCTTTGCAGTCCTGGTAATCCTACTGGAAGCCTGGTCAGTAAGGATGCGGTTCGCAAGGTTCTTGAGCATCCAACCTGGAATGGACTTGTCGTAGTCGACGAAGCATACATCGACTTTGCACCCGAAGGCTCGTCATTGGCTGAGTGGGTAGCAGAGTGGCCAAACCTGGTTGTGATGCAGACGCTGTCCAAGGCCTTTGGTCTCGCAGGCATCAGATTGGGAGCTGCTTTCGCCAGTCCAGAAGTTGCCAGGTTGCTGAACAGTCTCAAGGCCCCGTACAATATCTCTAATCCAACATCACAACTGGCAATCCAAGCTCTCGAACGGCAAAACCTGCAGGTGATGCACCAGCACCGGGAGCAGATATTAGAGCAAAGAGATCGTATGCTTGCTCAGATGCCGAAAATTTCTGGAGTGGGACGATTTAGAGGAGGTACTGCCAGTAACTTCTTGTTAGTGGAGATGTGCGATGTAAAGGGCAACCCGAGCAATGAAGTTGCATTGCAAGTATACGAGAGGCTTGCAGAACGAAGAGGAGTTGTCGTTCGTTTCAGAGGAAAGGAGCTCGGCTGTCTAGGCTGTATTCGCATCACTGTTGGAACAGAAGCAGAGGTCACGCGCTTCCTCAAAGAGCTTCAAAGTGTGCTCGAAGATGTGCACGCTGGACGAGTGAGCAAGAATTCGAAAGAGCGGGAAGAAGTAAAGGAGAAAGATGCCAATGGTGTCATTGCATAGGTGTCAAGTTGGGCGACCATCAATTCTAAAAGCGCAATATGTATCAATAAAGTACAAAATTGTCACTCATAGACGACAGAATCTCATTCCTGGAGGAAGTTCTTCTGCTCACCAGATCTCCGTCTCTCGAGGTATCTTGGCGTACGTCATCATTGGACGCGCCTCGCGTGTTGTAGGTCGACTGTGTAACAAGACCTTCCATGCTGCACCAACATCCATCAAAGATGAACGACTACGAGACGCGACGGCTTGAGAAGATTAAGCAGAATCAGAAGTTACTTGCTGATCTTGACATCAAACCTGTTTTCGCAAAACAACCACGAAACCCAGACGGCACAGCGCCAGCCAAGAAACGAAAGATCGTACAGGAGAGAACAACGCCATCAAGGACTTCAGCTCGGATTGCGGCAGTGCCTGTGAAGCCAAGTTACAACGATGAAGAAGCTTCGAAGCCAATTAGCTTACCTAGATCTGGTCCGAAGAAAATGAAGAAGAATCAAAGCGCAGACCTTGGCTCGATCCTTAACGATGAGCCTCTCGTTCCCACCAAGGATATTGATGAGATCAAAGAAGGATGGACGAACTGGAAGACTGAAGCCTCTCCGCCATCTAGAGACGAGTTCCGCGTGTTTCATTTCGAGGACTATCCGGACTTCACTCCCAACAAATCACCGGAAGAAATGCTTCGTGAAGGCTGTTTTGGTGGCTCCTATTATCGTCCCCTTCGATCACGCAAGCTCGGTATAGTCGTCGAAAATGACTGGAAGGAGTTACCCGAAAACTGGATTTCTGGCCTAAACGTCGAAACATTCCTAACGAGTCCAACGTACGATGCAGACGTCAACAAGTTCAAAGTCGCATGTGGTCAGTCTATCGAAGAATGGGAAGCTTCAGGATGGATCTCGCATGAGCATGATGTTCGAGGCTGGTTTCAATGGTATACACGATTCTTTCGTGGTCGGAGGTGTGACGATGATGCTCGGCAGGTCAGTAGATGGAAGAAATGTGTTGGCGAGACTGGACGATGGAGGAGAATGCTGCTCAAGAAGTATATGAGGCTGGGTGTTAGGGAAGTGTTTGATGACGGAGGTGATGAAGATGCACCAGAAGTCAGCCCTGTGATGCATCAGACTTGCCATCACTGGGCGTTTGAAGTGAGGCAGGAACATTTGGATGCGTTTTGGGCAAGTGGAGGGAGATAGTAGATCGTGCTATGGCCAAGGCGTGGCTTCTACCTCTTCATAGGTCTAGTCTAACTCCGACCTGAAGCTTTTACTGTTTCTATCATCTATCCAGTTTTGAACCATCGTCGCGTTCATCTCAAATGTGTCGGCATTACCTGTTTGGGACAAGCCTAGCCGAAAATGGTCGGACGACCACACCTTTCACGCTTCCTTCCTTCTTCATATGTAGCAAGGCCTTCAAAGCATCGCGACAGAACAGAACACTTCAACTCGCCCCTATGTACAGACGTAATATCGACTACAGCGCCCTTTCGATGTTGATACCGCCATGCTAGCAATGAGACAAGCCAAGGCCAAGAGCGCAAAGAGAAGACAACGAAAATGGACAAAGAGGACATGGGATCGCGCGCGGTCGGAAGAGGAGGTCTCGTTGAAGAACTGCAGACTGCTTGAGAACAAAGGCTATCTCAAGACCACAAGCTTCTGCTGCGTGACAGTGCCATTTCACAAGATCTTTAGGCTGTGCAGTGCTTGCTCCAGGATGAGCGGCCTTGGCTTGCAGTTCGTAGATGTAGAGGTGTGCGGCAAGTCAAACAAAATATGCCGAGAGTATCTGTGTGAGAGAGCAGAGTACATTATGTCTAAGACAAGACAAGCGTGTGCATGTTTGTGAAGAGAACACGGATCGGTCTTGCTGAAAAGTGAAGACTGTTGTTCTTTGCATATATTGAACACGAATCTACAAGTATAATGACACGCAATAGAGCTGATAATAGCAGGTTTCTGGTCCAATATGTCTGGAACGGCATTCAATACAACTTCGGAGTGGCCAAGCACACGTAGCCCGGCGCAAGGTAGCAAACTTTCAAAAGACAACGATGCTCAGCCGTTGACTATGGCCCCAAAAGCGCGGAGGAGGACGCTGGATGCAGCGTGAATGGAGATTGGTGGCAGTGAAGCTAGTCGTGTCGTGAGGACGGAGGTCAGCTTGGGTGAGCGTGATCATTCACTCACGCTTCCTGCTGAAGCCCCACTTCTCGGCACATCCGTCCAATCGCGCGTCACTAGCGCGATTCCAGCCGCCTAGTACTGAGTCCTGCCTCGAAGCAACTCTGCCTTTCGACATCGCTGCGCGAAAACCACACCACAGCGAATTCTTCCCAAACACAACACAACACACCCACACACCCATCTCCCAATCACCACAACACACTGACATCTCGAGTGTGTCACACCACCATGGGCGCCTTCCTGGCGCGACCTGCGCGCGTCGCCGCGGTCGCCGCCCTCTTCAGCAGACTCAGCAATACACCGCTGACACTCGACGCACCACCACAGCCGGTCATAGAAGACTTCACCACCTCAACACAGCCTATTGTGCTTCCTCAAGACCCATCATACAATGCCAACAACACGATCACCATGAGCTCTCCGACGCTTACACTGACTCCGAGCGCCAGCGATGAGCAAAATATAAACCCACTCAACGGCTTCGTCGCTCTCGTTGCCTTCGTTGAAGCTGTGCTCACCGTCCTCGAATTCATTGCACCGGCTGGCTCTGTGTCCAAAGAGTTTTTCCGAGTGTCTCGATTCGTGGTGAGCATATTGAGCATTGCCTATACTCTCTTGGCCGGCTTTGGTCTGCAGTTCGCTCCTTTCCGCGATGGACTCTGGCTCTTTGCAATCGCAATCGCCATCACCACATGGCGTCGCCAAGCTCGAGCGGCGCCTGTGAGACATGCAGTCGTGCAGGTGAGAGAAGCCGATCTGCCGCCTCGAAATGTTCAGATGGTGAATGGAGGCACTCAGACGGCGGAGGAGCCTGCCAGAATGCAGAGTCGGCTCGTGCAAACCACAGAGCAGATCAGCAGCCTGGATGAACTCGAGAGACTCAAGAGATCTGATAGGCAGCTCAAGAGTGCGCAGCAGGAAAACGAGCGAATGTCCCTGGATCTGCGGAAGCAGCGTCCATTGGCCGTGAAGGCTCTCGTAGACAAAGCACTTCAGCTCAAGTACGACGAACAGACGAATAAATGCAAAGGTCTGGAAGAACGAATCACTGATCTCGAGAATGCGCTTGAAGAAAAGACGAACGCGCTGGATATGATGGAGGAGGATCACAGCAGCAAGCTCGTTGCGCAGACGAAGAAGTGTCAAGATCTCGAAGCGGAAGTGACTATTCTTAAGAGTATGATCGAAGAACAGGCGCAGGCGTTGAGCTCCAAGGACGATGGAATGGCGGCAATGACCTCAAAGCATGCTCAACATGTCGCAGATCCCTCCAGGAAGGATGCCGCAAAGGATCAGACCCCGCGCCGCAAGGCTAACGAGAAGAGCAAAGCTCTGTCCGCACTGGAGGAAGCGACGACACAGAGCGAGGCCTCAAAGCATGCCGACCTGCCTCGCCAATATGAACAGCTCAAGGCTGACTACAATGAGCTCTCGAGGAAAGAGGCCAGACGATACCAGGAAATTCTGGATCGCACACAACACCAGGAGACCTTGGATGCGAGCAATGGCAGACTGTTCAACAAGAACCAGGAGCTCCGAAAGAAGAATGAAGAGCTTTGTAACAAGGTCCAGGCGCTTTCCACGACTAACAGCAACATATCCTCGCAGTTGTCTGACAAGAACAATCAATTGACCCAGAAGACGCAGTTGCTGAAGCAAGTGACTACTGGCTCTGCAAACAAAGCTTTGCTTATGAAGAAGGTCAAGAAGACTCTGCTGGAGAACTTCGAGATTTCTGAATCCGCTGCGGACCATCTCCTGGATCAAGGCAACATGCCCTATGAGGATAAGCTTGCTGCGAGAGCTACTCTGCGCGATGTGATTGCGGAACGTATAATGCATCGCAAAGATTCTGAAATCGTCCGCAAGAAGGTGGCACATATCCTTGTCGAGAAGTTCAATCTGTCTGAGCAGGACGCCGCTTTCTTGCTTGAGAAGGGCGAATTGAACGAGCAGGAAGATGAGGAAGAAAGCAAAGACGACAAGGACGCCGGTGATCACGAGCCTCGCGACAAGGACGGTGATGACGACGACGATGATGATGACGACCGTGACAATGGCCAGGCGCCGCAGTTTCGGACTCTGGAGGAAAAGGCTCCCGCGCAAACGGAAGCATCTCGTCCTGCAGATGGTTCACATGATCATGACGCTCATGATGGCAGCAGCAACGATGCCGACGAACTCGGAAGCGCTGCGTATAACGGCCGCGAGCACCAAATGGAAGACGTTCCATTCGAGAACAGTGAGGCTTTGGGAGGTAACGACAAGCTTCACGCGGATATCTCCGAGCTTCAGGATGCTGATGGCGTCTCTGTGATCAATACGAATCATGCGTTTGCCAATCAGCCAGGTTCTCACGAGCAGTCTATGGAAGACATCTCGTTCGAGGGTGGTGATGTTTGGAATATTAACGACAATCTTCACGCGAACATTCCCGAGCTCGAGAACGAGGCTGCATTCTCTGCCATCAACACGAATGATCCGTTTGCCAATCAGCTAGTTAGCCCCGAGCAGTCTATGGACATCGATGACGAAGAGGACCCTGCGGGTGATCTTGAGCGGGCTATGGCAATGGAAGCCGACAGCGAGGACAGTGGGCATACCTCCGCCCAGCCTATCGACACTGCTCCCATCACGAGCATGGAGATGGCGGATGACACGTTTGAAGCAATCTACGAGAGCGGCTCATCTACAAGCACTCAAGTACAGGCCCTGACCACCACTGCGGCAACTCCCTCCACCTCAAACTTCCGTAGATCATCTGAAGGACCTGTTCGACGCGTCTCATCTGGCCCATCGAATTTCTTCAAGCCGTACAAGGTCGGAAAGGCACCAAACAGTCAGTTGAAGAGAGAGATGCGTGGCGACAATCAAAAGGGTGCCCATCGCCGACAGGACAACGACGGCCTCGATGTCATGGAATACGAATGTGAGGCCGAGAATGCTACGAACAAATCGACTGCATTCAGTGCTGGACCATCACAACCAGCGTCATTACTCCACGTATCTAGCTCTATCACCACATCCATTGAGCAGCGTCCACACGGTTCGAACATGGCGACGTTGGACGCACCCGACTCCGATCCCAAGACACCTTCGGGATCATCGATGTCAGGCCTTGTGCAATCAGCAAGTTCTTCGCTCCCATCATTGACCAACGTCACACCGCCCAATGGCCCAAAGTCGCTCATTAGTGGCTCTATAGGGTCCGTGATGGTTGATACGGACGTGCAGATGTCTACAAAGGACGAGAGCGATGACAACACGCAGATGTTGATTGTCGAGAACTTCCCTCGTGGTACCACTGAAGACCGCATCACAACCTTGATCAGCGGTGGAGTCCTGAGATGCGAAATTCTATCGACCGATCCGACAGTCGCTGCGGTCGTCACTTTTGGCACTTGGTTGGAGGCGTTTAATGCATGGTCTGCAATTGAAAACACGCTCGAGGGCAACCATAAATTGAAAGTGCAATTTGCGGACCAAGAAGACGTGAGACAGATGCGACAAAGCGCTCGACGCCAGATTCCGTCTTCCTCTGAGGCGAATGGTGCAGTTATGCGCCAAGCGGTCGCAACGCAGAGTATTGCCGGACACGGCAAGCCTGATAAAAGCAAGGCAAAACAGCATGTACAGAACGACATGTCTGACGAAGGCGACTCAAAAGAAGACGAAATCCGCCCGTGCATTGTCGTCGCAAAGAATTTCCCGCAAGGCATGACAGAGAAGCCTATTGAGCGGAAGCTGAAAGACCTTGGTTGCAAGGTGTCGGGCTGCAAGATACTAGCGACCGAGCCTCTCGTCACCTTTAAGATCACATTCGGCAGTGAGCGCGACGCCAAGACGGCGATCTCTAAGTACAACAGCAAGAACTTTTACGGAAACAAATTGCATTTCTATCAGACGGATCGCGAAGGCGTAAAATCGGCCAAGCAAGATGCTATTGCTGCTCGACCCAAGCTCGGAGGAGACAAGATCAGACAGCTGCAGGCCAAGCGTGCCGCTCAGATGGGGTCCGCAGGTCAACAGACACCTCAGGGCGCAGCTTCGACCATCGCAGCAGCACCGGCCACGACTGCAGCCTTCACACCAACGGCAAGCCCTGCTCCCACAGCGGCACCGCTTCAAGCCACTGTGGGCACCTTCGGCAATCGTTTCTGCTATTGGCAGAAACACACTCTCGATGACGATAGGAATGTCCTCTTTACGTTTCCATGTAGCAATGGCCGAAAGTGCAAGGGCGATCCGACGATGTATGATGATACAGGTGTTGTGCCAATGCCGGCAGAGGCTAAGGACCATGCGTTCCTCTATGGAGGGGTCGATGACAAGTCAAACAAGGTCCAGAAGAAGGAAGCGAGGAGGCGTGCTTTGTGCTTTGCGTGCTGGAAAGCCCACCCGGACTTCAAACCATCAAAGCTTTAATTCTCTACAACGCGACCGCCGCGCCCTTATGGGTAGATCACGGTGGAGAGACCGAGAGCTGGGTGGGAAACATGAGGCTACAGCTGGTGCTATCGCGTCCTTCTGGATTGGTAGCAGTAAGGCAAGCAGATACCACGGGAAAGAGCACGCAGTGGTGGTAGATTGACGACTAGCTTCTATCGCGTCCTTATGGATTGATAGCAGTGAGGCGATCATGCAAAAAGGCGTCTCTGGCATCACCAGACTGAGTTACAGTTCAGAGTCCGTTTAGAGCGGATGTCCATTAGTTTGGATCGGAAGCTCGGGCGACGATAAGTGCTCAGTCTGGAGATGCCAGATGCCTGTGTTGTTGGTGATTGTCGGTCGAGCGATACAGCATGGCGATGAAGGTCGAAGAACAGCTGCGTGGTGTGGTCGTAGCAAGAGTCAGAACTGGGCGAAGCAAGGGAACATCTGTAGCACGTCTATGAATCGTTGTTAACAACACTATCATCACGTTCTGTGCAATGCTTTCAAGATCCTTCGCTATTTCTGTTGCCATATCATCACGCACAGCCTAGTGCTTCACTGGAGTGAACACCAAATCCAGAGGCGCAAGATCCATTGTGAAGTGTTCCTTCGACTCATTCCAGATTCTACTTCCATCCTCTCCAGGAGCGAAGCTAACATCATAGTTCAGCAGAATACTGGTGGTTAGCGTTCGCATTTCCATCATGGCAAGATTCTTCCCAATGCATCCGAACGATCCCATGAGGAAAGGTGCGAAAGCCTTTTTGTGCTTTACGAGTTCTGGCTTGCTGTACCATCGCTCTGGTATGAATTGGTCGGCCTGGGTGTAAATGGCCTCGTCTGCGAAGGTAAGTGTCAGTAGCCATTTGCTCATATGTGTATATGATGACCAACCTCTGCCAAGGAAATACTGCGAGATGTTGTACTCCACATTGCCAGGTAGGAACACTTCGCCCACTCGCATGCCCTCGGGAGGAGAAGTGCGGTAAATTCCAGTAGGGCCTATGAGAGCAAGTCGTAGAGCTTCGTTTATTGATGCATTGAGATGTTCGCAGTGTCTAATATCTTTGTCGGACCAGTCGTCGACTGCAAGGGCTTGAAGCTCGTTGCGTAACTTTTGCACTTCCTCGGGGTTTTGTGCGAGGTGGTAGAAGAGCCATGTCAGGGCAGCGGCGGTCGTGTCGGAACCTGCGTTACAATTAATATGGGCAGGAGGAGAATCTCAGGATTTCGGGCTTACCTGCAACTATGATAAGCTGCGTGTCCATGGCGAAGGGTCTACTTTCCCAAGGACGAGGCATGTCTTTGTATGTTTCGTGAAGCCAAGACGAGATAACACTGCCTGCCGAAACTTTGGTATCTTTGCTGGCGTAGAATTTATTGCTTATTACCTCTTTGAGCTCGTTCTGCGAGAATCGATACAGTTTTTGGACGCCCGCAGGATCTCCCGGTATAAGTCGAAGCAGCTGCATGAACCACGTTGGCAGCGTCAGCCCAAGAGCATCCAAGCCTGTAGAGATGATGTTGAGCACTGCATGCTTTTCGCCACTGTCCAGCATGCCGTAGTTCTTCCCGAAGGCCAGCGCGCCCATGATGTCGAAAGAGTAGAGATTAAACCACTTCGAGACATTCATACGACCTCCTTGGTGTTCAGTCACCCGTAGCAGGAACTTGCTATTGAAAGTTTTGACGTGACTCTCGTATTCTCTCAAGGCTTTGTCCGAGAATGCTGGAGCCCATGATTTTCGTCGTAGATCATGTGCAGCTCGACTACGTTCTTGCTGGACAGATGGGCTCGGCCAGTTGTTGTCATACCAGGGACCCTTCTGAGCGACCGTGTTCTGGCTGTAAGATGCTTCGACCCAATCTGGATCGATGATTGATACTCTACTTGCGCCCGTGCGCACGATTGGGCCATACTCCCTACAGTGAGGTGTTAATTATGGCCTCTATGCCATCAGATCGCGCAATCTCACCTGTGCAGGCTTTGAAGAACCCGAAATTGCTGTAGCCTCCTGCCCACTCTGAAAGCAATGTAGAAGTTGGTGAGACGAGCAGCGAAAGGACCAGGAAAGCGGTTTAGAGGATTTAAAAAGATGCGATACACCAGCGTGCTTCCTATTGCCCCGACGAGGAATGCGAGGAGAAGCAGACCCGCTTCAATTGTTGCCGATATGGTAGACTGTGCGTAGAATCGTGAAAGTACGAGTGGTGCTCCAAGTGCATACGCTGCGAAGACAGCTACGAAGGCTCGCGTATATCGATGACATTCGTACCGGTTGAAGTAGATCAGGTGAGCTGCCACGCCCACACCAAGAGGAGCAACAAGTTGAAGTCCTGTTTGAGCCATGATCGCACTGGCGGCAGCTCTGTTTGGGCTTGGATCTCTTGCTTATAGCTTGCATAAGTAGAAGTCCCAAGGTTTCTTGTCACATTCGTGAGAGCTTGACTTGCGGCAAGCCGGGAACGCCGGATGAGAACAAGAAATGTGCCGGTTCAGATAGTCGTGTCGAAGTACTCTGGTGAACCGTTACACGAAAGTATCTTCGGCCGCAGCTTTCCTCTCCTCTTGACTCAGTTTTGCTGACTTTCTTAAAGCCAAACCGTTGGGTTGGGGGAGCTCATTTGCTTACGATTGAGCGAAGTCCATTGAATGTCTTTCACGGAACAGGGCCTGCTCAGTCTACTTATCAATATCTGCAGTGCTACGTCGGGAGAGGGCGGTCATATGGAGCTCCGTCGCCATTTGGCCAGCCTGTGTGCTGTGCGTGTGGAGTGGCTGGCAACATGTCTCAGTCAAGGCGAAAACTGTGACCGGGATGCGATGTGTTCCCTCATGGTAGCCACGACAGGTCCAGGCATGCACAACACTCCAGGTCGATGATGATCGGATAAGAAGGCCCGAGCATATCCATGAATATCAGCATTGTAAGTCGAACAATGGTCGTAAATTTACGAGGCAGAGGAGAGTGAGGTCCGACTCGGTCTTTTGGTGCTGAAGTCCTCCGATCACGATGTTCGCGGCGCCAGTCCGCATTTGGATTGCCGACATCTTTCAAGATCCTTCATCCATCGACTCCAAGTTCTGCACAAGGCCTCTTCATACTCGACCTTACTGCTGAAGACTCCACGATCTCTGCGGTCGCGGCCGCGGCCGCGCACTCATATCACTCTTCTTCCGCTGGACTCCGAGCCTTTCGGCATTCTGACGAGATCCTACGAAGCCAGGGCCCGGTATCGATTACCATTCAAGAGCCGGCCGAAGAGACGCGCGAGAGGCCTCTAGAAGAGTCAGCATGAGGATAAAGACAAAAGTTGCGATCGAGTCGGCGAACTCGTGCTGGTGCAAATCCTGGTAGATCAGGCATGCTTGCTCTGCTCCGGTTGCTCTGCTGGATCGCCATTTCCTGGACCTAGCACAAGAAGTCCCAATGTAGCTAACAAACTGGCCAAGCATCTGACACTATCTGACATCAAGAGAAGACCTCTATACTTGCACTGCGCTCAATTTCAGGATCCTTTTCTGACAGATTATTGGAGTGTTTTTTTCGCAAACAATAGCTATGCGTTATGGCATGCGAATGGTATCAAACCGCCAGAGGATACTCGATGTCCCATCTTGCTCCCCCATACAGCAGCTCGAGAATTACCCTTTTCAGTCACTATGATATGCTAGTTAAGGGACTGGAATCGTGGCGGCTGAGCAGGTTTCGGCTCGAGAACACCACGCGTGTCACCTTGACCTTGGCCAGTCTTACCTCCACCACCGCCGCCTCCCTTGTTGTGTGTTGACATGATTTGCTTACTGGAGTAGAACGAGTTTCGGAAGGTTGGATAGATGAATTGGTGTCTTTCTGAGGTTGGGATTGTGGTCTGTGATCAAGAAAAGGATGATGGCAGCCGACAAGAACTTTATACTAACCTAAGACTTCAGTGTATGCCGACCATGCAAAAGATTGTCATCACGGTGGCGATGGCAATCACGAAGACGGCGGCGAGATATCGAAATCATGCTCGTCAGTGTTGTAGCAGCAATCCCCGAAGAGAGTGTGGTATGGCAGCAGAAGATGGCGAGTCGCTGTTGTGAAAGGCGAGTAGGGCACGCAAGCACCCCTATATCGGTTGTCACTGATCCTCGCCGTGCTATTAGGCAATGATCTGGATCAATGCCTCTCACAAATTGCGCTGCGCGCAATTATGGGACTTGCAAACAAGGCAAACCAAGGAATCTAGGTGCTCGGCATTCAGCTGTTCACTGCTGGTCCAGATCGACACTGAGCTTTTACGTTGAGGCTTCGCCAGCACCGAGACACATGCACTGCAAATGAGTGTATGTGCTCATTAACGCTAAGCTATCTCAGAGGGCCTTGTGCTTCGACAAGACCGCGAGAGGACCATCTGGGCGTTCCAGGCGGAAAATTATATCGACATCTGAGCCGCGTTGGACTGGCCGTGGCTATTTTACGATCTGTTGAAGGGCGCCGGCCTAATGAGGCAGAGGATACGCTCGATGGATGTCTTTGTTCACATCGCCGAAGAATGTGGTCATTGTGTCATTGGGATGAAAAGCATGTCAAAGACCAACATTCCGGATTTGGCAATAGGCGATTCTCAAAGTCTGCTCACCACCTAAGGTACTCCCTCCTTCCATGGCACTGCGTACATTGTTCTGCATGGCTTCGACCCATCCGAAGTGGGAAGTCTACCTGGAATACGCGCTCACCGCTCGCGGAGTTTATGGACCTCCGGTAGACAATGCTTGTGAGCTTACCAGAACACCAAAGTAAATCCAAAGCTGATCGTCACGAATAGACCGCAAACGAATCACAAAACAGCTCGACACCGAGTTTCACAAACTTGATCGAACCGCCCAGGACAATCTCGTGAAACTCATTGAATCTCTTGATACAATAGAGACTGACTGCCAGGCAAAGGCTTCCGCAGCAAGGGACCATGCAGGTGCCAAAGAAGCGAATAAGTCTAAGCCCGACATCAGCTTGCTAGAGAGCTGCGTGCCTGTGACGGAGGCCTCGAATGCGGCGATAGAAAGATATCTTGTCGCACTTACATCGCTGCTTGAGGAAGAACGACGGCATGGGTTTCGCGATGCAGATCGATCAAAGAAGATCCTGAAAGAGCAGATTCAAATATGGAAAGGAAATTTGGAGACTGGCAGGCGTACTGTCCGGATTGCCTCAGAGTTGATAGCAAAGGCGAATACCAAAGCAGATCTACAGGATACCTTTATGGATCACAAAATAGACGGCAACTGGACCGGCGCTTTGGAATTTGGTGAGTGGTTTCGATGATGTACCCTCGCTGTAAAGCCAGAGCATTTGCTGACCATGGTGAATCTGGGACTTAGGTGCTGGCGCAAACTTTGCTGGTCTATGGGTAAAGCTTGACCAGAATGATACCATAATCGATGTAAGTCTTCATTGTTCAAACTATCATCATTTGTCGGCGCTCGGACTGATCGTTAAGCGAAGCGCATTGTTCGCAAATGCGAAGTAGTTACTGCCTCTTCTTGGTCTAAGAAGTTCCGGCAGCAAAATACTGCCAACCCAACACCTTTGGAGGTCTATTTCGCGAACAAATGTGCAAGCGTATCGCCTGTTCACTTTACCGGGATTCGCGCATGGGACTCTGATAGAGTCAGATACATTTTGACTCTATACTCGCCATATTGTGCGAATGGAGATTTACACGATATAATCGACAAGAGTGTCGCATTAGGAACGCCTCTTCCTGAGCCTGTGAGTGCATCAGAGCGCTCCCAATGTGGACATGTACTGACCATTCCTGTGCCAAAGTTCCTTTGGGCTGCATTCCTCCAGCTGGTGGAAGCATGCATCATCATGCGAGATGGATCATCAGGTCAAGGACTCGTATCTAACTGGTGTCAAGTGATACATCGGGACATCAAGCCTGGGAACATATTCATTGACGAGCCAGGCGATCGATTCCCCGCGTATCCAACTCTCAAAGTGGTATGATAGCCTGGTCCTTTGGTCGCACATGTCGCTGACTTCCACAGGCTGACTTCGGGCTTGCAATTGAAACCTATGAAGGCGATCCAAACAATCCTTCAAAGTATAATGCCGGCTCAGGCTCAGCGCCTTATCGCCCACCTGAACAGTTCACTAAGTCACGTCGATTGAAGGACAGCGGAGCTCCTGAGCAACCACTTGTGGAACCTAGACTTTGGGAATGGACGAATGTATATGGTGAGTCAAATCACGCTGCCAATAACCTGTTCAACCAGAACTAACCTGGTCCAGCCATTGGAGTCGTCATGTACCAGATGTATCACAATTGGAACCTCGTAAAAGCAGAGCAAAAATACCTTGTGCCCAATGAAGCGGAATGGTACATGTGGAATAATGCTGTGAAGCGTAGCCTCAACATCCAGAGTTTCATCGCAAGATGCATCAGGAGAAATCCTGAGAATAGAATTGGCTTGGACGAGCTGCACGGGAGATTAAAGAAGATGAACCCATTGGGGGAACCAGCGATGGAGAAGTATTTGCAGAACGCGATGAATGGATCACAACCCAGGAGTTACGCGCACGATGTGACGTTCGGAGGTCCGCAGAAGTATGCGATCGGCATGACATATAAGGAGCCAAGTGGGTTTTCCTACAGCGACATGAGTGATACAGATATGATAGACGACGGAGGAGTTCCGGTGCAAAGACTATGAAGATTCGTTTGTGGAAAGATAAGGTGCTTTGAAGAAATGCGATGGACTTTTGAAACAGATCATCTCATTTGCAGATTTACCAGTATCGTACAGCAACTACCGATTGAGAGTGTTGACATTTGGCGGACGGACTCGCCCAGGCACGTCAAACATCAGCTCATCTGACCTCTCGCCAGTAACAGAACTGACTGATTCCACAAGACCTTATCTCACACTCTCGTTGCCAAGATACTCCGCCAACTGCCATGCCCTTGCATTCGAAGAAAGATGCCGTAGGACTGGAGCATCAAACGCTTTCGCGATCTCCAGCGGACTCAAAGACGTAGAGCGTCCAAGTCTCCAATAGTCACGATAAGTCGTGAGGACTATGAGCACGCATAAGAATTGGATTCCTGTAGCAATCCAGAAATACGTCCATCGAGTATGAAAAACTGGTTGATCGTCCACGCGAATGCCTTCGACAGTGTAGTTAACGTCCAGTCCATCATCGATTCGAGCAAGTAGATCGTTCTCGCTTAGATCTCTAGTGGCGAATACAGCTATGCGGAAGAGGAGGTTATTCATGGTTGATATCAGGTCTTCAAGCGGATCATCCCAGATTGGAGTACAGTCTTCTCCAGTATCGTACTTGATGACGTTTCTCATGAGTTTGGCGTGAAACGTGTCGACGTTGTCGATGTAGCGAGTGGTTTCGTTCGGGCTCCAGAGACCGATCGAGGTGTAGTTGTCCATTGACGCAAGTAGAGCAACGCCTCCGATGGTCGAGTTGATCGTGCGCTTCACCTCGTATGGTGGACGAGCTGCGTTGTTGACTTGACCAACCTTACGGGGGGCTCGACTGTCGATCTCGATGTAGGTGTGATTGTATGTCTTAGTCTGATATTCTGCAATGATTGGCTGTAACCAGCAGGCTTTGTATGTATAGTTTCCAGAGCACTTTTGTCCACCAAGTATGGTCGTTGGTTCGAAACGTCCGAAGCCAGCTACAATGGTCTCTGTTACGCCTATGCGGCCGGCCACCTGAGTTTGGACGTCAAGAGATGGACATCGCACTTTTCCGTACTGGAGGCTACACGGTGAGAGAACAGTGCCGTTGCCTACTGTAGTTGCCATCAGGTCCATGAATTCATACTCCCGAATCTGGCAATCAACAACTTCGAGCGCGGGAGCCTTGAGCTTGACCTTGCAGACCCCAACGCAACCATGTATCGGTGATGGGATAGCAGCGTGCTCGATCCAATTGTCGTATATCGGGGTCATAGCCGCGCTGAGCTTCGCATTCAGTGCATCATCAGTCTGGAATAATAGCGATCCTTCGCCGGTGTAGTTTGTTGGTATCTCGGGAGTAAGATTCGCATGCAGCAAGACGCTCTCATTCAGATTTCGTTCAGTCGTGGCAGTCGAGCTTTGCAACAGGATTCCATCTAAGAAGATGATGCAGCCACAGAACGCCGTGATCGTCAGCTTCGAGATATGCTTCCTCGAGAACGAGCCCCAAAGATCAGTGCCGACAGGCCAGTTGTAGTGCAATTGACGATAAGTTGTACCTCTCATAGCACGCACCCACCATGTTACTATCGCTTCCTGTACTGCCGCGAAGCCCATCGCTTTATTGCCAACCCCTGTCAACACTGAAATGAAGACGCTAGGTTGTACCTTCCACTTTTCGACCGCTTGACCGTTTGAGACTGCGAGAATGATGGCGGACACTGGGATGCTGAGCAAGATCAGGACAAGAGCCCTGAGACCCAGCAAAGGTCCAGCTCGCAGGTAGGAGTGACTCCATTGTTCGTTTCGTGGCCATTCGTTTCGTTGTTTTCGTCTCGATATATTTCTCCTCAACCAGATATCATTAGAAACCTGCCATATTGCGCCGTCTTCATCGCTTTTGGCTCGCGGTTGCGAGATCGAGAGCTTAGAATCTTGTCGACGTAGTAGCTCACTCTCACTTCTGAAAGATTCGTCTTCATCGAAGAAAGAATTATTCTCGACTAGCTCGATGTCTTGCAGGTTGTCGTCGGTCGTGCTTGGTGCTTCTTGAATGAAGATCATCGGAGTCTTGGCTACATTTTTTCCAGACAATTGACTGGCAGCCATTGATCAGCTGGCTGTGCACAGCCTCGACCATGTGCGAGGATGAAGCACAGCAAACAAAATTTATCACAATCTTGCGACCGGGGACTGGGAAAGCTCGTGGCCGGCGAATTTGACCAGTGCAGCTATGCTTCCAGCATATGGTTGCACAAAGCGGCCCAACGCAGCTTGCATGCATATTCTGCAGCAAAAACAGCAGGACGTGCCACGAGCGCTTGCTTAACGAGGCACTCTGCAGATGAACAGTGTCCTTCGCGTAGAATTGGACTTGACATTCCCGTATTGCATCCATGTGATTCGTTCGTTTTGCTGTTGCCAATGCGCGCACACCTAGAGTAGCCAGATCGGGAAATGCAACTTAGCATTCCAAGCACGGATATTGTGACCACATCTCGGCTTAAGCTGCTCCGAGCAAGAGTCCCTTTCAGCCGTGATTCGTGAAGTTCTGGCAAATCGGGTACGAGTAATTTTGTGCATCCCAGCAACGATAGATCCTCTTCACCGGTTGTCGCTGTGGGTGCGAGGTCGAGCAGTGGTATTGGCCGCCCTTAAACGCATTTCGGCTTCAGAAGTCTCCAAACACACTTCCAAAGCCTCGCATAGCATCCATCCTCACCCACTTCCACTGACCGTTCCCTCGTCGCCAGATGCAAAATATTAGACTCTGCCGCGTGAAACCATCCAGTCTGCCAGTAACGTTCAAGATAGCATATACGTAAGCTCGACCTTTCTCGTCATCGACGTCAGTGGAGATACGGTCGATCTCGAGGTCGTAGTCCGGATGAGCTTCTGGGAAGCCTGCACCACTACACCGCAGAGAGATAGCTGTTGCGGTAGGGTATGTGTCCCAATCTGCTCTGAAGTCGGACGCCATGTATGATTCGAGGATCTCTGTCTTCGAAGGTTCGCGAAGGCTGTGACTACTGCATAGTTCGAAAGCAAGCCGTACAATGCTTTCTATGGCTTCGACTTGAGGGCGATGAAAGCTTGGCTTATTGCTCAAGGGGAGCAACATACTGGCGTCTTTGCTGAAATTGCGACTCTTCAGCTCGGCTCTTCGGTTCGAATCTGGATTGCATGTCAAGCATTTATCGAAGCCCAGACATCCTTTGCAGTCAGATCGATGCTGAGATCTAAAGGACTTGTCATTGAAATAATGTTCGAACCATACTGTGCGTCTTAGAGGTGTTAGTGATGTCGAAGGGTCAGATTAGAAACCTCGGCCGGCAGAAATACTGGAGAGATCGACAGCGCTACAGCCGCTGTCCATCAGTGGCTTGGTGGCTTTACGGGCTACGTTTTTCGTACAAACCTTAAAACTCTTGAGACATGGGCACTGACGTGAGTTAGAAGAGCTCATACGACACTCTCCATCGTGTATGCGTGACGATCAAGCTGGGTACGACCGTACGAGCTGTAGACACAGTGTAGAGCTGTTGCTCACGGTTTCCACTTCTGCTCCAAGAGCCACTGTACACCTTTGACGGAGTCTTCATGCCACTTTTTACTGGCTTTCATGTGTGGAAAGATGCTGTTGAAGCCATGAGGCTGTCCAGGGTACCTAAAAAAAAGTCAGCCAAGTCTACCACGCCAGAAATCTTACAACTTACACATCAACTTTGGTAGTGACACCATCCTGCTTTCGCAAGATCCTCTCATAGATCAATGCCTCGTCACGCAAAGGATCAGCTCCACCGATCTGGAAATACTGGGGAGGCAGATTCTTATGACCGGTAGGCCAAAGCAGTGGTGCGAATAGTGGATCGCCTCGATCTTCGATTCTCGGGATGTAATTGCCTAGGAACAGCTCGCAAGCTTTTCGGCTCAGAATAGGTGCAAATTCCAGGTCGTCCCAAGACTTGTGATCGGCTTTGAGCTCTTCTGGGAAATGGCTGGCATCGCAAACAGCTGGGATCATGAGATGAGCACCAGTCACTGGTGGAGAGTCCTTGTTGTCACGCCAGAGATGAGAAATGGTACAAGCGATGTTACCGCCAGCAGATGTGCCTCCTATGATGAAGCCTTGACTTGGATCAGCTCCGAGGGTAGAGGCGTTCGCTGCCACCTGCTGGGATGTAAGTAAACAGTGTGAGGCGTGGAAATGACTTGACTTGCCCATTTGGTAGCATCGTAGCAGTCATTGATCGCATACGGAAACTTCCACTCTGGAGCGAGCCGGTAATCGACATTGGCCACGGTCATGCCTAACTTGCTGGCTAACAAGCGACAAAGCAACTCTTCAACTGAAAGGTCACCCAAACACCATCCGCCTCCGTGATAGACAACGCTGAGGGGGCTACTACTCGTTGGAGGAGATTCAGGATGGTAGGTGCGTACGACAATCTTATGGCCATCGCGCATCTCAACCTGATGATCCTTCTCAGAGACGCCTGGCAGAGAGCCTGCATTTGGTCAGCAAGGGGAAAAGTGTCTGTGAAACAACAAGAAATGCACCCGCTCCTGCGCTCGAGTTCTGATTAGCTTTGGCAGCTAGCATGAAATTTTGTAGAGTCTGAATATCTGGGAAGGCGCCCAGATCTGGTGAGCCGCCAGCGACTTTTACAGCCTTTGGGCTCTATCAGTAGATCTCCTTCGTATGAACGGTCTGATGAACGTACCTCTTCCCATTCTGGGTCCAGCTTTCCCAATGATTGCCAATCTTGAATCTGTGCCATCTTGGAATGTGAATAGTGAAAATGTCTTGCAGGACGGAGGGAAGTGTTGGAGATCTAGTGACCTGCGCGGATAATGATTGGTATTTATGCAAATGCTCAAATAGAAGCTAGGCGCATGAATATCCCGGGTCCATTGACGCAGTTCCCTCGCTCAAGATCCGAGTCCGCTGACTCGCCATTCTACGCTGTGTATTCCTTGGACGTGTGAGCGACCTCAACCTCGTTTGCCCTATAGGGACCAGCATAATCCTCAGTAAGAATGTTCTCGGCAAGCGAGTCACAAGCGGCTACATGCACAGTCTTCCGTGGCAGTGACGAAGGTGGGGTGCAGAAGAAGAAACACAAGAAGCGTGAGGTCGGGCATCGGCAGTGAGACGGCACTTGCTTGTCTCGGCTCACGCAAAGAGCCGGGATGTCTGAGACTTGAGATAGTCTTATGGACAGGCCTGCTGTCTGCCCCTGCTGCCTCTGCTGCCTACATTCAAAGTTGGCTTCTAGTCAGTACATTGACTCAACGTAGTTTCGCGATCAGAGCGAAATTGGCTGACTGCAGTGCAATACTGTGATAGCGTTCAAGTGACCTTCTGATGCCCGGTCTTGAACATCGGACTCTCCATAATGTTGCCATTCCGACTCGACTCAGCTTGGAGCAAACTCAACCTCACTTCTTCAGCACCTCTGGGTCTCATTTCCTCCTCATACGCCGTAATGGCTTCCTTGAGTCCCGTCTTTCCATCTCTGGCCGCCACAATCGCATCGACAACATCACTCGCGTCTTTCACCGCATTATTGAAACCCTGTCCGCGATGCGGTAACATGCTATGAGCAGCATCGCCCACGATCGTGACTCTGCCGCCATAATTATCCCAACCCTCTTTCGGGGGCGCCCATTGTGCTCCTGCAAAGACCGGGATCTCGGTGTCCTCGGTCACGACTGAAGCACCTGTTTTGAAAGGTTCGCAGAAATGACTTAGACGTTCTTTGTAGAACTTCAGTCGCACTGTCTTGTCTTGTAAGTCTTCTGCGTATGGTGGTCCCCACCAGGAGGTGTAGTTCTGGAAAATGCCCTTCTCTGCATCAAGCGTAGCAACCAATGCACTGCCGAGCTGCTGGCTGTGTGCGAGTTGGGTGATAGGATGGAAGGACCGCAGAAGCTGGATCTGCTCGGGCGTATAACCAGACGCAGGAAAATTGATCATAGTGTGGTCGATTCGCTCAACTTTAGCAGCTTCAGGACCCAGAAGGAAAGACCTTACAACGGAGTGAGAGCCGTCTGCACCGATGACCATGGATCCGACATATTTGGTGCCGTCCTCGAAGGTGGCTTGTACATGCTCATCAGTGACTGTGATGCCTGTGAGTCGTTTACTGAATTGAATATCGAGATCTTGCCCTTCCGTCAGGAACTTTCTGATTTTGAGGCGTGAGACTCGATTGATGAATGGTGTTTCGATACGTCTGATGATTTCTCCTGAGGACGCGTCGAAGTAGGGAATTGGCTCGTTGACGGCATCCAGTGATGGATCAACATATACCTCCTTCATGCGGGATTCAAGGCTGTTGGGAAGTAGTTTTCTGAAGTAGTCTTTGCTCCAGTGCAGAAGCATACCCCAGTTGCGTGTTCGGTGGACAAAATTGTGTTCGCTCTCACGTTCAAAGATTGTGTATTTAATCCCATGCTATGAACTTCATTAGTCTCTAGCATAGATGTTTCCAGGAGCATATGCGACTTACCTTTTTGAGCCCTGTGGCTAATGCCAAACCGCAATTGCCTCCGCCTATGATGAGAACCTGATCTTCTCGTCCAGCCATTTTGGGCATTGTCCTCGGTGGTGTGTTGCAAGATAAATTGCAATCTCATCTTCTGACGCAAGCTGAAGATAATATGAGCTCGTCAAGTAGGCCACTCATACCACATCGGAAGCATGCCGACTTAGATGAGTGGTCTTGAGACCCTCGCTTCCCATTTTGAGTTTCCGACTGAAGCTGAGCGAGATGGAACGAATGACGTCGCCCAATCATCTTCAAAAAGTCGCTCATCGCTCCAAATTCATACACGAACTTGCGGGTATGCAAGTTCCATGTGGTTGCGCGGCGCCCGTGAAGCCGTGGAGTTAATGTGGTTACCCCTTTTCTGATGCTAAACATTCTGCTGCGAAGTCGACCTTCCACGACTAATCGTTCTCTGCAATCGAATGCGCCCATCGTCTTCTTCGGCTTGCTCAATCTCCTCGCCGGGAAGCAACACGGCTCTATCGATCGCAACAGGCAAACCTCGATGCCTTCCTCGAAGCATGACGGCTGCGTTTAGGTTAGCAGAATGCTCTGTCGCGCTCTGAAATTGACACTCGGCTTGAAGGTGCCGGAAAAGATATGGCATGCTTAGTCGTGAGCGAACGTGAGAAACGATTTCACTTACCACATAATATCAACTTGCTTGCAGTATGCCAAGTTCCACAGAATGAATATGCGTCCCATGGAACACCTAGCGAAATGCCGACGCATCCATATGCAGACACAATCTCGAATAAGAAATTAAACACTGAGAAAACCGTCGGGTCTCGATCGAATTGGGAGGTTTCGATGATGACGATCGCGAAGAGAGCGAGGAAGATGGTCCAAACGTCGTGAGCCAACTGCGCTCGAAGTTGCTGGCGTACGAAGCTCGAGTTGGATTCCGCTCCAGATGCACCGCCGGCGACGAAATGTTGAGAGAGTTGCCTGAGAAAGCCTGGCTTATCGCTGGCTCGGTCATCATTTTCGGGCTGGTCTTCAGCGTATATACCTATGAGAAGGGCATCAGCACAGTCCGGGTTTCATTGGGCCGCTCTCAAGACAGAGTCAGAGGTCGCAAAGCTGTCTGAGAACTGACGAGCATAGCAGTGCACTGTATGCTGGAGTGATGCAGCAGGGATGACGTACCCAGACTTCGTTCTTCGTAGACGTTGCTGTTACGCATGGTGATGACGACCGGATACACGGAGATGTACATCATGACGACATATAGAATCTGCAAGCCGATACGAACTGGATAATGTTAGCAAGGCTTCGCTTCAATGTGGAGCATGCGATGACTCCGCGCCACCTACCTTGACTGATGGCCACGACGTAGAATCCACCACTTCGGACAGCAAATGCCTGGAAGAGACCATCGATAACTCGGACGCCCACCGGCAGTTGCTCAATGGCCTTATTTCCGATGTTGATGACCTCAAACCCAACCCAGTCAATCAGATTCAATGCTACGACAGAAGCAAGGAGCCACCTAAAGCAATATTTGTGTCAGCAACGTTCTATGGTCACTCCGAAGCACAGCAATGAGACAGTGCAACTATCTTTGATGCCACCGCCTCGGCCATACACATTCGCACGGAGTCATGCTTCACATGCGGGGGTAGACTCACCATGTATGCCGAGAGGGGAACAAATTCGTGTAGCATCGTCGCGGATGATCCAGGAGAAACTTCAGCATCTTCGCCCGATCAGCCCATTCTTCGGATCGTGATTCCAGTCGCTGCACGACCTTGTAGATTGTCCAAATGATCAATCGAAGAAAGATCGGGTAGCAGGTATTCCCGGCGAGAATGAGGAAACTCATGGTTATCAACAGATAGTAGCCTGTCTGGAATGCGGTCATGTTCGCATCAAGAAGACTCATACCGCTATTGTTGAATGCGGAAACAGCGTTGAATGCGCCTACCCACCAAGGATTTAAACCATTGTTAGTTGTTGTCTCTGGTCGATTGAGCGCCACCCAAGCAGCACATCCGATGCAGCCCAGTAATTGCATCAAGAAAAGGTAGATAGGGACCAACCACGCAAGAAAACAAACTGCGCGATACTCGTAGCCTCCCAGGTGTTCACGTTCCTTATCGGTAAGACCATGGAACTCACTATTCCTCCCAATCCAGCCGCTTGTTGAATGGAAGTAGCGACCAATGTTTCCACGATTTTTGGGAGGCGCTGCAGTGCTGACATCCTGCTCACTTCTGGACCCAACTCGCGAGAGAGATCGTATCTCGATGCTAGCGGTTGATCGCGCTCCTACACCTTGTGCGCTCCAGAGGCCGCGGGTCCGTTGTCGAGCGGCATGGCGGACTATTTCGTTCGGAAATACGTCTGGTCCAAAGGTGATATTGGACTTTGGAGAAGTCGGCACTTCCCGTGTGGCAAGCCCTTCATTGGTGCTAGTCTCCTCCATTGAACGGGGCTCTTGCACTGACCGGGACTCTTGCATTGGATGGGCCTCTTGTATTGAGATGGGGCTCTCCACGATAGCCGCTCCTTCCATAGATGCTTCCGATTTCGAGGCCTTCTCCGTGTCGACAATGTCTGCTGAGGCATCTTGAGCAGTGTCAACAGGCCGAACAAGGTCCTCATGATCTTGAGTGCCTGGCTGTCCTCGTCGGCTCCCTGCTCTTGACCTACTCCTGCTGCGTCGCTCAATTCGTCTCTGCCGCTCTTTCGAGACTACGTCTTTGAACTTCGTTTCGAAGGCTCGCTTGCGTACCTGGACCACGAAGGCTGAGACCAGGACCGCAGACCCAATGATGATCAGGAGAAACAGCCAAAACTGCTGGAATGTATCCAATGTTGACAAATTGATTGTATTAAGCCCGGCCAGTGTCATGGCGCTCACTGCCAGGAATAATGCATCGATGAAGCGAAGGTCGCGATCGGTGTCAGCGGCCCACAAGATTATCGCGCTGATGAGGCATGTCAAGATGAAGTAGGCATAGTGGATCGTAATGAAGTTCAGAGGCGGCAAGAGGCGTCGCAGGTAGCGGAAAGGACGCTTCAATGGTCGGGAGATTGCAACAAGTCTCATGGCTTCTGAGAACACGCTCCGAACTGCAGCTAGGAGACAGTGCTGCTGGTCTGGCTCTGGCGTCCTGAGCCTGCGCTGTGCGGCAGAGTGAAGGTGTTATTCCTGCGGGTGCCTCGTCTGCTGTCTCCTGTCGATGCTGGACGAATATGGTCTATCGAGTTCACGTCGCGCCTTTCTTGCGCTGTCTGGATCTCGCTCTGCCGTGTCCTGGTGCTAGAAGCATCGCATATATCGCATAGATAACCTGTGAGACTAGCTGTTGCTGTAGAAAATTGGAAAATGATATTCCTGAAATCCTGATACCTACTATGCGGTATGTTATGGTCTATCTTCAGTGGTGGTACTCCCAGAACCGCGACGTTCGCCCTGGCAAGTCTAGCGGAGATTTCAGCGAGAACGAAGGAGTGCAGCACGGGCCCACGGTTCTTGCCGACAGATTGGCTCGCGACCGCATCAAGTGAGTGACCTTCACGTTCACATGCACATACCGAAATCTTGCCACACGCAATGCGTTTCAGCATCGTCTGTGGCGTAGCAGAGACGGCCTCGTGCCAAGAACGACGACTTCTCCCATGTCTCAAGCCTTTGCAGCTCCACAGGCGCGCTTCTCGCCCGCCAAGGACAACTCAGCCTCAATGAAGTGACGTATCTACAGCTTCCATGTGCCCCTCCACCTTTTTGTTGTTTGGGAGGAAGCTTGGTTGGCAGTCCATCACGACGCAATCCTTTCTTGTCCTGGCCAACTTTTCTATTGCATTCGAGACCTCTGGACGAGGTAGACCTAACTACGCCACCTAGGCAGCCTTTCAATTGATATACCTACGGCACTTCTGCATTTCTAGCAATACTCGATTCACCACGGGCAATCCTCCTAAGCGCCTGAGCTTGGAATATACAGCCGCACATTGAGAGACGAAAATTCAGCACAATGGCGAGCCATCACGACCCGAAATTGCTCTACGCAATCAAAGGCATCAAGGCCTACCACATCCAGGATGGCCATGAGCAAGACCTCTGTCCATCTGGCCCTCAGACACTCTCGCTTCTGATGGTGCCAACCACTTCCCCATTCGCGGAACTGAGCACGACAGTGGGTCAGAACGATGTAGATCAGGACTTCTACCTCCATCTCAATCTCCCACCAGAGCTCGATCTGCCTCTTCCGGCCACAACTCAAGTCTATCACCAACCGCCAACAAGCTATTTGATACCAAGATGGGATATGGGGCCAGGAGCTGGTGCGTTCACGCGCATCGAGTTTCCGAAGATTGGCTACGGCGTCACGCAAGATGATGTGGATACCTTCGAGACTATCCTTGCGCAATGCACTGCTTTTCTCGAGCGAGCAAAGCCTCCACCACCAAATGAGAAGGGTAGTGGAGCGTACAATCCATCCGACTATGCTCCCGGCGGAAAGTACGCGGTCGACGAGAAGTCGGGCAGGAAGCACGGCGAGATTGTCCTAATCGACGAGGACAATGGCTCCGTGGTCGGTGAGGTTGCAGGCGACGCCCAGGTCATCGAAGATTCCAAGCTACGACCAGGCTCAAAAGAGCCAGTCGAGGTACAGATCAGCCAGGACGGCAAGCGCATCGAAGTTCGACCTATCTCGGAAGAATATCTGCGCATGGCACGGCATCCTGCCTACAAGGACAGCTCCATTGTGCAGAACGCGGCCACAGCCTCCCGCCTAATTGTCACAAGCTCTTCGTTCCTCGGTAATATGATGACCAAGGGCGCTGAGAACTTCTCGCAAAGGACCAAGCCAGTCGCCAAGCCCCTCGAATTCCAGCCTTCAACCCACCAGCGAGCGCGCAAAGTGTCGACATTCACACAGTCTGTAGCACAGACGTCAAACAAGACTATTGGTTCGCTCGGCGATCATGTGCAAAATTTTGCAGCAAGAGCATCGGGCCACAAGAAGGAACGAGCGCACAAGGGCTTCGACGAGAAAGGTAACCCTCTCGACAAGAACGACTACAAGCCGGGATTCTTGAACAAGAGCATGATAGCATTTAGCACTGTTATGGACGGCATCGCAGAAGGCGGAAAGACACTGCTGAACACCAGTGGCGCAGCGGCTAGTCATATGGTTGGTCACAGATACGGAGAGCAAGCTGGTTCAATCGCAGGTTCGCTTGCAGGTGGTGTTAAGAATGTCGGGCTTGTATACATCGACGTCACTGGTGTCTCAAGACGTGCAGTGATCAAGTCAGTTGCGAAAGGAATGGTTATTGGCAAAGTTCGCGGTGGTGGCGAGGTCGTCGTTGGCGAAGGTGATGGAGGTGACCTGTCTGAACAAGATCTTAAGAAGATGCAAGAGAAGCAAAATCAAGAATACAGCGCATCTGGTGGGCTACAAGGTGGATATCAGCCACAACAAGGCTCTTATGATCCTGCAGGTTTTGGCTCAAGCGCTCCGCCTAGATATCAGGAGTTTGGGCAACCTGGCGGATCGAACGTCGGCGACAAGAAGTACGGTTAGATCGATGCAGTGTTCTGCGGCCTCTAGATACCATGACAGCGATGATTTTATGCGGGTGGATATGCATATATGAATGAACGAATTTGCTTCCCTAGGCCTGGCGCCGCGCCATGATTTTCCCTCGTTCCGACGGAAACAGAAACTGCAGTGAAATTGATTGGAGTTTCGGAGGCGGAGCAGGTAGACTGCTTACGAGCTACTGTTATGTGCAGCGCCGATTGAACAAGCGACAAATGCAATTTCACGCAGTCACATAGGTCGGCACCTCAGCCTTGTCCTCAGCGTTTAAGCTTTGCAGGGGCTTTCGAAAATATGGATGCGAAGGACTGCACAGTACATCAGTAACGATCTCATGCACATCTTCACAACGTCCTGCTCGAAAATCTTGCAAGACTATAGCGAAGCATTTGCACTCACTGCATATCGTTTCGAAGATTCAAACACCTAGCACTCTACAAAACACATCAAAATGGCTTCAACGAATCTAAATGGCAATCTCTTCGATCTGCCGCCAGAGATACGCAGCATAATTTACGATCTAGTTCTGAGCGTTCAGACAGCCAGATTCGACAGTGCTGTCGAATTGCTTCCGGATATTGTGAGGGCGAAGAGAAGTGAATCTGAGCGGCACTGGCGTCTCCATCTTTCACGATCTCCGTATCCTGCAACTTGCCTCGCAATCCTCCAGGCATGCCATGCAGTCAACGATGAAGCCTCGGGAATCTTCTATCTGAACCACGAGTTCACGTTCCGCGACAATCTTACTATAACCCCGTCGAACTTCTCGAGTGATCCGGAGCCCGTGAACATCAAGTTTCGAGACTTCCTTTGGGCCACCTCGAGCGCGCGCTTAGAGAACATTGCCAAGATCAAAATTCTTGTCACAGGTACGTTCCTGTCGTCTTCAGATCTGGCAAGACTGCGAAATCTCAAGAAATTGGCAATTTGCTTCGAAGGACCAAAGGCCATGAAAATGTTCCGGCCTGGTGTTGTGGTGAGAAGTGGTGAGGATACCTCTCATATGAGAGAACTCTGTAAAAGCTGGATCAAGGCATTACCGAAGGTGGATGACATTAGCCTCCGACTCGACAACTACGATCGCTACGATCGCCGTAAATACCACCCTCGGGAGGTCCGATGGATGCACGTTCATTGGAGGAAGGTTCAACGAGCCATCGAAGAGTTGGAGGTCGAACTTCAAGGCCTGCTTCGCCTGCGAAACGAAAAGCATACTCAAAGTGTGACGATTCAATCAAGCAAATCAGATGCAGAATGCAAAGGCTGCTTGTAGACCGAGAAAACCCGAGGGCAAGTCTTGGCTGTGCCTCTGCATATATGCCAAGGACAAGCTAGGCTGCAGCACTACTTCTCCTCAATTGCAACCTCAACGCAAACAACTTTGCGACTTGACCATCGACATTTGTCGACAACTACCACGGCAATTCTCAAGATGTCGAAATACTCACAGAACCAATCGTCATCACCGAGCGCTACACAAGCGCAATGCCTGCTCTTCACCTTGCCAGCAGAACTTCGCAATCGAATCTACGAGCTCGTCCTAGCGGTGTCACCCGTCACGATAAATTTCGCGATGGATTCTGATCTCACTGTCCTGTGTCTACGGAAGCACTTCAGAGCTAACGGGGCACCAGATCAATCTGTTCTAAACCTGGTTGCGACATGCCATTCCGTCTACAACGAGGCGATGCCAATCTTCTATTCTCAGCAACTGCTCCTACTACGTACTAGGGCTCTATCCGATCTCCAGGACCGCATTCAGAAGGTCTCTGAACTTGCGGTCCTGGTTCATTATCCCGAGGAGGTGATTTCAGCATGTGAACAGCTCGCGAGCCTACCACATCTCAAGAAGCTCTACGTCGTCATGGCACGACCGACGATCTCTTCTCATCGTGATGATTGGGTCTTTGACGCCGCGAAAGATCTTTGGAATCCAAGGGATGAAAATACGATCTTTCACGCCAGCTACTTATTCAACCACCCGAAGACGTTTAAGCAGTACAGGTCTGCGATTTTGGAAATGGAAAATGTGAAGGAGTGGGAGCTGGTGTATCGAAACCCTGAGGATATGAATGACCCAGTCACGCGCAGATTGAACTCTCCTTCTAATGATGATGTCAGTGAAATCGAACGAGACTTCAACATGTTTCTGGACGAAGGGAACGACAGTGCTTGAGAGCTGAGAGCTTGGATCGATGATGACCGTACTTTGGAAATCAGCTGAGCTGTCGCTTGCGGTGCTTGGGGCGAAGCTGAACAGCCGCCCGCTTTTGTGCGACCATGTCTGCAGCCAAGGCGTCATAAGACCGCACGCCCTCGCAGCCGCTCAGCTGAAGCCTCCGCCAATTCTTTACATCCCTGAAAGACGCGACCGAAGATTATGAGGCCGCCTTTTTGCCTTGTGAGGCTTCGCACAATGCAAGCACGCAACCATATTGGGCCCTTCAAGCGGCCTCAAGAATGCACTATAAAGCCCGTAAAACTGGACGCTTCAAGATCCCTCCTCCATCTTCATCTCCACAATTTTAGCACAAACAATAGAGCGTCCTCACTTCCATATCTTCGCCCAGAATATTGTCTCCGAAGACATCTGCACTAAGAATGAGTTCCAACTTCAACGGCACCGGCCGCACAACCAATGGCTCCAACGTTGCGACCCTAGAGTCGACTCAGAACAAAGCCGAAAAGGACAAGCTCAATGCGAACGGTAATGTCACCGCAGGCAACACAAAAGAGCACTCTGGTCTGATCTCTTCAGCTGCGCAAGGAAGCACCGTCCAACCTGCTCGCCAAGCAGGTCGTCAATCTTGGGAGGGTATGGTGAATTCTGACCAAGGTAAAAACATAAATGGCAATGTCGGAAAGGTCTCAGATCATGGGATGCTCCAGAACTGGAAAGACGGTAGGACCGAAGACAATGCGAAAACTGTCAATGGGGATATGGATGGAGACAGCTTTGATAAATTCATGAACGGAAACTGAACACGGACGAGAAAGATAGAGTGCTAGAATCAGCTGGGCATACAATTCTTCTTCGCTCGCCCTGGTCATATCGAAGAGAAGTTTCAGTGCGAACGATTTGAACAATCCAGTTCTCCACGAGCGTTCAGCTTCGAAAGTGATGATATTCTCCATGCAAAAGTCTATGCATTGGGCATGTGGAAGCTAGAATCGTCCAACGCGAGGTATGAGGCTCATGTTATCAAAGTGCAAGTGAGCCTGAATGATCACTTCTCAAAAAAGACCGCATGTGACATGCTTGGCGACGGCCCGCCTTGCCGTCACTACTTGAAACATCTCGAGCAAGCTCTGACTTCTTCTGCTTCGCGCACACGAACGTTACAGATTTTACTTACCGCAGCAAGGCCGCGTTGTATTATCGAAGTTGGTCAAGTACAGCAACAACACTCCGAGTTTCAAGGTCGGTCGAGCATAACAACAGCAACCCGGCGAGCAAGGCTAGTAACGTATAGCGGAAGCGCCTCGAGTATCAAGTCGTTAACAATCTAGTAGACGACACACGATCGCTCAACATGGGTGACCCGCCGCCATGCTACTTACTCGAAAAGATTCCGGCCGAGCTTCGCAATCGCATCTACGAGTTGACCTTCGCGCCTGACGACGAGAAGAACGAGACAGGCGAAGTCAACCTCTGCAAGGCAAAGCCGCCAGCCAAGGACTTGATCATGACCTGTCGCCAAATTCACAGCGAGGCCGCTAAGATGTATAAGGCAGAGTATCAGCAATACTGGAGGGCCACACAATTCGCTATCTTTGAAACCGAGGCACGAGATTATGTAGAGTCTCTTGATGCTCTAAAGGAAGAGGACATTGAGCAAGTCCGCCGCCTTCGTATCGAGGAGCTTTACTTTTGGACCATGAATTACCACTTCATCCCGGAGGCTCGAGCATGGAAACGTATTTGCGCCAGCTGGTCAGACGTCTTCATACTTCCAAAGCTATCGGCGTCGAGTATCAGCGAGGATCGCACGATGAGTACCCAGCACTTCGACACGTTTGGAGATTTGATGGCTTACTCTGCCACGAAACGACAGTCAGTTACGATCAAGGATCAAATCCTGTGGCTTGCTCTGGATCGATATTCTGGGTGTGGCGGCGACGATGGACTCTTCTAAAATGATGAAGCCGCAGAAGGCATCAAGCCATTCAAGACCATGAAGCTGCTTTCAAGACCTTGAAGTTGTATTCAAGACCAGGGAAGGAAGCTATTCAACTGGGAAAGAAGTGTAGCCGAAGACAATGAGCGCGGCCGCAGAATGAGTCGCGTGGAACTCAAGGTAGCTATCTACCACCTGCAACACCACCACTCCTAACATCACGTCTCATGTTCGTCCCACTAGTCATCTCCAGCACCTGAATTTTCTCATAGTCATAGAACCCAAACACCTTGTATAAGAAATTTCCTTCGACAGAAGCCTCGATCCAGCCAGGCAGGAATAAAGTGTCCATGACATCGACACCCCATTGCAAGAGCATCGAACCTGCGCCTCGCCTTCGGTATTCCGGACTGGTAAAGCAAATATGAAGGTCTGCGAGTATGAGCACAATTCAACGGAAAACTCAATTCCACCATTGAACACCTACGAACAAAAGGCCCCGGATTCGCCTTCTTCCTACTCTCTGTCATAATTCTATTCGCCTCGTCACTCCTTTTCATATGCTCCTCAGAAACCCAATCTGGCGTCTCCTCACCAAGATCATCGGGCTCGCCATTGATATAGACTTTCCAGTTGGCCGCCGCAATCACATTGCTATTCGCTTGATCTCGGACCTGAATCCAGACATCGGCTTTGTCGCTCTGCATTCGATCAATGCATTTTTGTTGGTACTTGGGCAGATCTTCTCGAGACTCGCAACCCATGAACAAAAGTCGGATATGTGGAGGGAAGCAGTCGTACATGAGGCTGAGGATGTCCGGCATGTCCTCTGCTGTAGCGCGGGTGAGGACGAAAGGAGGGGTAGTGGCCATTTTGGAGCAGCGGGTTTGCTTGGGATGTGATCCAGGGCGGCAGCAGACTATGGGTTGTATGTTAGACTCCGGAGTTGTCGTGCGCGCAAGGCAGATAGATCCCTCGCAGAATTGCGAAACGCGGAGGGAAGTCATCCAACTGCCGGAAGCTATTGCTTGGGGCCTCCACTTCGCGTAGTTTCGTGCAGATAGCGGCGTCTTGCATCTGGTAGCTTCTGCATTAAGCTCTCTTTGGGCCTACCCTTCGCGATGCAAGCATTTTGCGTATCAATTGCGACGGATGTGTACAACCGGCCCTGTGTACACCTTTCTGCCATGTAGAAAGTAGTAAAGAACAGCCAATGTGGTGACTCCGCCGAACATGACTATGGACCAATTCATAGTCGTCACTGTAACCTGCGCGAACAACGGGAAGAAGCTGATTGTCGTCATGAGCGATAGAAAGCACAGAGCGAATATGTTGATCGGAATCGCCAATTTGCCCAGAGACCAGCGACCAACTGGTAGCGGTTGACCGCGCAGTCGCCTTGCCAGCACACAGCTGATGCTAATGAAGTATGAGACGGCGCCAGAGCCACTCAGCAGGCCGACTATGCTGTTGAATGCTGTCGTGCTGCCAAGATTAATTAAAGCAAGTATGGTAGGTAGCGATAGTGAGAAAATTGCTCCGTTCCCAGGGACTGGAATGCCAAGTTGAGTAATCTATGAAGCTTGGTCAGCTTATACGTCCTGCAAAAATGCCAAGTTGGGTATTTACCTTTCTGAACCACGGAGAGAAGGGAAGGCCGCGATCTCGCCCAAATGACCAAGCTTGTCGGCTTGCAGCAGCGAGAATGGTGAGACAGCAGGCTCCATTCATGACCACAAGTATTGCTGCTAAGGCGGTAGCGCCAATTCGGCTCGATAATGCTTCTCTGTAGATATCGAGAAACGGGAAGACTGAAGTGGATCCAACGATCATGGTCTCGATGTCCGTAATGCAGAAGCAGTAGGTTATAGTCATGATGAAGCCTAGAATTCCGTTGAAGAACACTGTTGTCATCATTACCCGCGGGACTGTTAGTGAGGCATCTTGTACTTCTTCAGCAAGGTGAGCAGCTGAGTCGGGACCTCCCAGGGAGCCAGTCGCGGAGAGCATGCCGATCACACAGGCAGCGCCAGTTGAAGACCAGCCGCCGAAGTTGGAGAAAGATCGAAAGACTTCACTAGCAGGCGCCTTAGGTGCAACAACCCACAGTGGAATGAGCATAGCGAAGAAGCCAAGGACATGAAATGCTAGGATAGCCTGCTCAAGCAGAGGTAGATATCTTGCGCCGAGGGTGTTGCATAGGAAGGCGAAGCATACCACAGCGATTGTCATCAAAGTCTGCTGCCATAGCGTTGGCACATAGGTTTGATGATTGAGTGCTGCCATCTCAAGAATGAGCCATCCAGTCGTGTAGGCCGTGACGGCGATGCCAGACTGCCAGCCAACCACGCTCAACCAGCCGACGGTGTATGAAAGCACCTTCTGATATCCTGAAGGCGCGAACTCGGACACCCAGGCGTATTGACCAGCAGTGGTTGGTGACATGCTGGCAATGTCTGCAAGAGATGCGACAACGGCCGAGAAGCAGAGCAGGACCCCAAGGTAGACCCAGACTGTTCCCGCAAGCCCGCCATTAATCAGGGAGAAGTTGCTGGCTGTGATCATTGCTTCCCAAGTGGCCATTGCAACACATGTCACGCCTAGGATTGAAGTGAAGCTGAAATTTCTCTGTGATAAAGTTAGATCAGGCTTCGCATACTCGAGGACACAATACCTTGAACTCTTGTTTGCGACCGAGGCGACCCATATCTAGGGCATCTTCATTCGTTCCAGTCTCGACGCCGACAGTCTCGCGATCCGGGATTGTGTCCGCATTGATAGCATTCTTCTCTACTTGGGCCATACCGTCGAGATGAGCGAACATTAGCTCACTGTGATCACCAGCAGAATTATAGGAAGGAAACGGGCCGACAGCACAGTATAACCCCGAGCTGAAGAACAGGCCGCTCGCACTCTACTGCATGTTTCTGTCGCCACTAGTCGGGACAAGGCCAGATGTTGAATATCGAAGCTGCCGATCTTTGCACCGATCTGGTAGCATGGCTGCAGATACAGCTTTGCTATACAACAGCTGCCCATTCCCTCCAGTAATACGCCATTGATAATGCACAGCGCTAGTGTGGCTGCAGCTTGGTGCTACGCGAGGACAGAAGACACGCTTGATGATATTTCGTCCTGCAGGTCCGGTCATTCCTTGTTCTGTCGCTGTGAGGCTCACACGGAGGCGATATGTAATCACCGCTTAATACGAACCATCCTCACACGTCAGCAGACTGTTCATTGAAGAACCTGAACGTCCCTCAATGCCCAGGCTTTGAACGTGCAATTCTTCTCTAGCTACCGAAGCAGCCAAACAACGCATTTCATACCAGGTCAGCATGGCGACCTTATTGATGTCTCACCCAGAGACATCTGGCGACGCGTGATACCTAGTGGCGATGTATTGGAGCCAGCGCTGCTTCCAAATGTGCTGAATAGTGTAGATGATTTGAGAAAGGACAAAGGAAGCAGCGAGTTGTTGTCGGTCGCGTCTGCAGACTGCCAAGACGTCATTCCGCCGCAGATCCGACAATTCCGCCGACAAGCCGCTCCTGACTGAACATCACGCCCTGTCGTCAAGACAGCGCGGTGTTGGCTACATCGGCTTGCAGTCATTACAAAGCAGCTTTTGACAAGTCATCATCAAGTCCTCTTGAGGGCCAGTGATAAGCTGAGGTCATCTCGAATCAGCCTTGACCTCTTCTCAAGAAAAACCTCTTCTCTAGAGAAAATGGCTCAGGCTGCATCGAAGAACCCATGGATCGAGACACCTTTGATCTGGTCTCGAACGTTGTCCAAAGCGGCAGGGTGGTAAGAAGTCGCGCTGGACTGAAAAGACTCATGTTGCTGATGCAGTCGTAGCAGAATTTATCTCAAGCTAGAGAATGTCCAACCTTCTGGCTCGTTTAAAAGTCGTGGTGTGGGCAATTACCTGAAGTCACATCTGTCAGGAGCCTCTGCGAGTGATCCGAAAACGAATGGAGGTGTCACTAATGGAGCTCCTGGCAAGACTCACTTCTTCTGCAGCTCTGGCGGCAACGCTGGTCTGGCATGTGTGCATGGTGCAGTAACACTCGGTTGTCCTGCCACCATTGTTGTTCCAATGTCAACCTCAGACTACATGATAGGCAAGCTGAGAGCAGCTGGAGCTACCGAGGTGATCCAAAAAGGCGCTTCGTGGGTTGATGCTGACACCTTCCTGAGAGAAGAAGCTCTCCCCGCCGCGAAGGCCAAAGGAGAGAATGCTGTATACGTACCTCCCTTCGATGCACCTGATATATGGGCTGGTAACGCAACGATGGTCGATGAGATCGCACGTCAAATGCCCAAAGTGGATCGATATTACCCGAGCAGTGAAGAGGCCTCCCTTGCGGCATTCAATGACGAGGAATTAAGACTACCAGATGCCATTGTCTGCAGCGTTGGCGGAGGAGGATTGTTCAGCGGCATAATGCAAGGCCTCGACAAGTATGCTGCGATTAGCTCTTCAACAAAGGTCCTGGCTGTGGAGACGAAAGGTGCAGACTCTCTTGCACAGTCCATCGAGAAGGGCGAGCACATCACTCTCCCAGCCATCACGAGTATAGCCACCACTCTTGGCGCACGTAAAGTCGCGAAAAGAGCATACGACTACGCTTCAGACAAAAGCCGCGTCACTACTGCTGTGCTTCCCGACGCTGAGGCGGTCGATGCATGTAAGCATTTTGCAAACGATGAGCGCATATTGGTCGAGCCGTCGTGTGGCGTGGCGCTTGCGACTGCGTACACTGGTAGGCTTCGTCAGCTGCTACCCGATCTAAAGCCTTCAAGTCAAGTCGTACTGGTGGTGTGCGGAGGATGCGGCCTCTCGCTCGAGATCCTGGCAGACTACATCGAGCAGGTCCTGGGGTAGGTGGCTTTCCATGAAACACGCTTGCCGAGTACGACAACAATGCTCTACGTACCAGACCGAAGCGATCTTCGAACAAAAAAGGTACCTACATATCATCCGCCTTGCATACGCATCTTACAGATCTCGACGACGACATACAAACACATAGACAGAGAGATGTTCTTCGGCAAGCAGGAGCACCCAAGCAACCCACAAAATGGTACGAGTGAGTCGATAGCAACCTGACGCTCTCAATTACATCAGGTCACGAATACAATGACAGCGTCCCCGTAAGTTTCTCTGGGCTGACCAAGTGGAGCATGAATCGGTGCCCGCTTTGCGTTGGGCACGTAGCGAGCGGCGAAATTGGAACATGCGCGGTGCCACCTTACTCGATTGAAAGAGTCAAAGTCCGATTGCGACTCTGCTCGCTGCTGTCAAGAACGAGTTCAGTGTGTGCTGTAATATGATTGAACGTGAGCCTACCATTAACGCAAAGGCCTCACCTCGCTGCGACATTCATATATCGTATGTACTACCTATATCTCCCCACCTGATATCAGAGAATGTTACTGGTGTCCCAGGATTCTCTTTCACGATCAATGCCGGATCGCCTTCTGTTTTGTTACATGGTCCACTCTCTCCGCTGTCCAGCCAGTTCATGAATCCACCACCTCCTTCTGAGAACAAAAGCTGTCAGCACTGTACGCAATAGATATAGCGCACGAACAACTTACGATTCCAAATACACAATATAGGCACCATACCACTCTGCAGCGCCCTGCCCATGTGAGCCGCACCACCCAGTTCCGAGAACAGCTTCGGAGAATTCGCAGCACAGTACGCATCAGTCGCTGCACCGATTTTCCAATACCCGAAATCCACCTCAGGACTCTCTATGACCTTACCATCTTGCACATAGATCTGCTTGACCTCTGTCAACTCTCCCCCTCCTGTCTCAAACCGCGTCACAACCGTAAACGACTTCCTCGTGTCCAAAACCTTACCCAAGCCATAAAACTCCTTCTCTCCAAGTTCATAAGTATTATAACCACAACCACTAGCCGCACAAACACCCTCACACCCATCGTTTCCCTCACATTCATACACTCCGTCAACCCTACAAGGATGCAGCGCAAACGCAGAAGCCCTAGAATTCGCCTCCCAAATATCTAATTCAGCACAACAAGCTCCTCTCGTTCCATTCACATTCGCAACGCCATTAATCCAAGCTGACTTAGGACATCCAGCATCACAATACCCAGTCCCATATCCAGCACCACAGGGTTTAGATCGCTTTTCCCGCCATCCGCGTTCATAGCAGATAAGAACAGCGCCCCACTCTGTCCGCAAGGAAGATTCGAGACGTCGACAGTGAAAGTGAAAGGTATACATATTGATCTGACCCTACTCCGTCTTGAAGAAGGCAGGTCTTTGTTGCGAGAATGTGTAGAGGTGTCAAGCATGTATGACCTGGTACAGGGTTCCCCGCTCACGAGTAGCTCCCGAGAAAGTGTAATGGTGCCAAGGGCAGAAGCGACGATGCACAAAGGGAGCTCAAAGCCTTGGACGCCGTGGTGTTGCAGAAGGTAGCTTTTCGCTTATCGTTCGGTTATCATGAGATCTATCGTCTAGTACATCGTGATGTTGCAGCTCGTCTAGTAGCTCTTCGCAGCCTCACCTAGCACACCCTGCAGTGGCAAGCTCCTGCTTGAAGATCCGACCCAAATATTCTTGGTTGTGTTCCTCACATACCAATCCTGCTCGACTACGCTCCAAGAAGAGATGTCACGAGTGGTCAGCTCTACATTGAAAGTCTTGCTCTCGCCAGCCTCGATCCATAGTCTCTCGAAACCTCTGAGCTCACGAACAGGGTCGTAAGGACCACCACGGTTGATGTACAGCTGTGGAACTTCATAGCCAGCGACGTCACCGGTGTTGGTAACAGTAGCCTCGACGGTGTAGACGACATCGTAGAGACGTGGATTTCCACCTGGAGCACCACCTGCCTTTGGAACAGGCTGGGCAGAGCCATCGCGTGCGCCTTCTGGAATAAAGCTGTCGCTATCGACACCGTAGTGTGGATCGGCGGTCGCAAGGGTGAAGTTGGTGCTGTTGAGCCATGGGTAGTGGAAGAGGCTGACGCGGGAGAAGTTGGCCGGGAACAGGTAGTCGGATGGGTTCTTGCTGAAGTTGCCAAGAGTCGGGGCCTCAATAGTGTAGCCACTGAAAGACTCGTAGGCGGAAGCGTTGCCCTTCTTGATCTTCAGGTCGCTGTAGCTGAAGGTCGTGTACGAAAGACCGAAGCCGAATTCGTATGTTGGAGTGACGTTGTACGCATCGAATGCACGGTAGTCGATGAAAGAGCCCTCCTTGAAGTTGATCTGAGGCACCGGTGCGTTTGGAGTGTAGAGGACGTCGGCACCGTAGTCCTTTCGGGCCTTGCCGACGGTGAATGGCAGCTTACCTCCTGGGTTCACACGGCCATACAGGACATCAGCGATAGCATTACCTGGGAATCAACGTCAGCCATTGACTCTCGACATCGAGACAATTTGCACGACTTACCGCTCTCTTGACCTGGCACACCAGCCCAGAGAATGGCAGTGATGTTGGGATGTTTCTTGTATTTCTCAAGCAGCACTGGACCGACAGAGTGCACAACGAGGACGGTGTTGCTGCAATTGCCTGCGACTCGCTCGATGGCAGCATCAGCGTTCTGCCAGAAGGTCAAGTTGTTGCGATCGCCAAGGTTGCCGTCGACCTCGAGGTACCACTCTCCAGAATCGCTGTTTGCAAACACAATGGAGACATTGGCACGACGAGCGAGTTCGCCGACTGGGTCAAGGTTCCAGTTGTTGAGGCTGGACTCGTAAGAGCCATTTCTGGAGCGTACTTCGTTCTGGATAGCAGTGTCTGGGGTGATCAGGTATGGGAATTCTGCTGAGCCAGAACCCCATGCCATTCCCAAGGTGCCGTTGTCACATCCGCGGTCTGAGCAAGCGTTTGGTCCATCAATGTTTGGTCCGGCATCGTTACCGAAAACGGCAGTCAATGGCTCGTCGCCCTTGAGTGGAAGAGCACTGTTGTTGTTCTTGAGAAGAACGACACTCTCAGCTCCGAGCTGGCGGATCAGAGCAGCATGATCGCCTTGAACGTTGACGTGCTGGTTAATCTGTACAATGCCACCCTGACCTGTGTAGTAGTGCTGGTATCCGTAGGTATCAGTGGTCCAGGACTGGAAGTTCTCGGGCTCACGCTCGACTTGGAGACCGACGTAGAAGAATGCAGAGAGAACACGAGTGGCCATGTCATCGATGCGCCAAGCTGGAACAGTGCCGTTAAGCACAGCCACAGTCAGATTGGTACCGTAGAAAGAGTCGAGAGTGTTGTATGCCGTGGCTTCTCCAGGCATAGTCATATCAAGACCTGCGAGGACAGATGCGACACCTGAGTGGGTGCCGAGCCAATCCGACATGACGAAACCCTGTATAGGGGTCAGCGGCAGATCCAATCTTGAGTATGCATTTTACTTACCTGGAATCCAAGCTCTCCCTTCAGCAGATGGTTGAGCACGTAACTGTTCTGGCAAGCCTGGCTATCGTTGACCTGGTTGTAAGAGCACATAATAGATCCAACACCGGCACGGACACCATCAGCAAAAGGCCAAAGGTACAGCTCGTGCAGAGTCTCGTCGTCGATGTTGGCTGAGAATGGCTCAGAGATGTTGAAACCGAAGGCTGTAGAGTCAGGAACCAGACGGAAGTGATCTTGCTCGTTCATGATGTAGTGCTTTCCAGTAGCAATGACACCGGCGGATTGAATACCCTTGATCGACTCAGCAAAGAGTTGTCCGGTGAGAATCGGGTCTGGAGAGAAACCTTCCCAATTTCGGCCACCTTCTGGGACACGACCAAGCGGACCAGCAACGGGCTGTCAGACTGTCAGTACTGTCGTCGAGATCTCTTCTGAAGCTCGCACTCACTCCAAGCTGAACATCAATACCTTTGCCAGCGAACTCCTCACCCATGGCCTTGCCACGTGCGTATGCCAGCTTCCTGTCCCAGGTCGCAGCTACATTGACACCAGCTGGGAATACTGAGTTGAAGTCCGTCATGCGAATACCGACTGGGCTGTCCTGCAGACAGAGTCCGCGGAAGTTGAGGCGGGGAATGCCACCAGTGTTTCCCACACATTTCTCAAGTTGCCAACCAGTTCCTGTTGTGAGGTTGACTTTCTCTGCCAGAGTCAACTGAGAAACAAATGCCTTCGCCTCTTCGTAGGCCTCAGCCCAGTCACCCAAGCCCTCAGTCCAAGGCGATGGGTATTTTGGTGGAGAGACCTGGTAGTCATTGCTTCCTGCAACGACCACTGGGTTGTCGGAGACGTATTCTGGGTAGGTTGTGTTTGGGTCCTGAAGGTTAAGCAATCAGAAGTTAATTCGCCAAAAGCTTTTCTGCGCCTTACTTACAGGAGCTCCGTAGTTGTTCTTGCTAGCAGCGAGCTGCGAGTAGTCGTAAGCTGCCACAGACCCAGCAACAACCAGGACAGCTGCGCTGAAGGACTTCATCTTGAAAAGAGTACACAACCACGAAAGTAAGTAGAAACTCTCCTACCTCAAGAAAAGGCTCTATACTCCCGGCAAATCGCTCATCTTATACTTGGCCGAACTTTTCACCCGGCCCGTCGAGCTTTCGTCATGGTCGTCGCGTGGGAAGGAAACAGGTCGGAACATATTGTCGGAGTGGCAGGAACAGGAAAGCGCGCTCCGTCTGGTGGATCGATGGCCGACGATGTAACGCGACGATCCATGTTGCCATGCACTCAGCGAGGAGCGAGCTGTGTCTCTCCATCCATTCGGCTCCATACCAAATCTTTCTTGTGGAGTGTCACCGACGACACGCCGAATCTCCAGCGGAGAACATCCGTGGGGCTCTCATGGTGGCATTCAGGCACCTGAACGATCGCAGAGGGTTGGAAGGTGGACTAAGCAATTTGGGAGTTGCATCTTCACTTCCAAGAGACGTCGATGAGGGTTGAGGATAGTTAAGTAGAACGCGTGAGGAGAAGTCTGTAGCGCGTTCGCGTTGACTTTGTACCGAGGTTCTTGGCTGCCCACCACCGCCCACGGGCAACTAGACTAGGGTCTTCATCACAGAGCTCGGAAAAGGTGGATATGACTAGGAATCACGGACCTAAAGGCCGTCGGTTTGTGGACGAACAGTGTGAACAGTCCGATTTCTGGCTCTGCTCAGTGTCATGCGCGCAGAGAGTGGATCGTTAGTAATACCTCGTCACGATGTGAGACTCCACTGCATCTCTAACTTTTGCTGCTTCGTCGTCATAATGGAGCACGAACGATATAAGAGATGGTTTGTGCGGTCTTGGACTCTCTTGGTATTCATGGCATTTTACTGTTACAAGTGTCAGAGTGTGTTGGTATAGTGCGAGAAAATCAACCTCAAACGCCGCCAGCAAGTCAGGTCGTATTGGCTGCCAAATCGACTTTGCCAATCCGAGATTTTCCAATGCATCACGAAAGCCCGTTTTTGCAGGCGAACAACTGAAGAACATCTGCGGTGACTGTGGACCTGGCGCAGCGGATCCACGAGCCACCGAGTTGTTATGACAAGCGGCTTGCCGAACTCCCGCTATCACTCGCGCTGTCATTGCTGGCCACCTCCCGAGCTGCCATCAAATCACTCAGGTGTATGTAATCGGCCGGAGTCTCGATTTCGAACGAGACATGCGAGTCGAAGCTGCACCTCGGCGAATCTTCACCAGCCAAAGCCCAGTCAGGCGTTTGATCAGGAGACCATTGCGGAGTTTCGTGGCTACAACACATCAGCAAACGCGCAAGACGGCGACCACTTGGTGAACGCGGACCTTTGTGAAAGGACATTCAGATTTTGTGTTAAGCAAGTAGCTGCTGCTTTTTCTTGCCAAGGAAGGGAAGCCTTACGCTTCGGTGTCTAACGCGCAAGTTTAGTGATGACTCTGTCCATCGAAGTCCTGGACGGAGGATGTCTTACTGGCTTCTTCGTCTGCGAGCCTGTCAGCGATATCACGTCGCCTTGCACCGAAGGCACGAATACGGCCAGCTTGTGCTCCTTCCTCTTAGCGAGCTTGGCCTGACAGACGCCCCAATACTCCAGGACTTGTGCGGTGAGAAGCGATACTCGTACGTTGATGGACATGTCGTGACCTGCCATTGTTGGCTATTTCGTGGATTCCTGGATATGTTCAGATAAGGAACAGAGGGTGTCGCAATGCTGGATGCGCTGGTCTGCACCGGGTGAAGACTTGTCTCAGCTTCTGAAGTAATGAAGGCCAAAGTGTACCATCGTCGATCGTCGCAAGTCCATAGAGTTTGTGCGAAATGATGCGCGCTTATTCTAGGTCCAAGAACTGGGCACTTGATCAAAAAGCTATTGAGGTAAGCAAGTGTCTAGGTACCAGCCGAGTCGGCGGAAGGGGAGGAGAGGTGTCGGAGACTGCGCAAGGTATGGCTGACTTCACGAGGACTTATAGGGCTGCAGGTGAGCCCCATTAAGATTCCATCTGCAATCCCAGTCAGAGTTTAAGAGCTCTCTCCCAACCAGGTTTTTGGGATTCTCGAAGTAATTCGCGTAAGCTGCCGGGCATCAGAGGGTCATGGCCTGACCTTAAACCTCGCACAGACAATTCCATTTAGATCTTAGGTACAATCGTGCTCGAGTGCTTTGATGCTACTGGCGGTCACCAGACCGTGAGATGGAACCAGACTGTTGGAACTCGGCACCGAAGAAGCGCTCTCGCAGCAAGGACATGCCATCTGGTAGCAAAAAGTATGAACGCGGCCCGAAAGGTCGGGAAGTCATCAAGTAATGCTCACTCTGCTGCCGTGCCGTAGAATTGACCTGTAGGGGAATATGGCAATGCGGTAAGTAGATTAGTCAGTTTCTCGGAGTCAAAATCCCTGCCCAGCACCATTATAGCTTCCTGCAGGCTCGTGTTTGCTATCGGCTTCTGCAGCACCGAAAGTCTGTCAGAGCAAGCAGGGACTTCTATGCTTGCAACGAAAAGTTAAGGCAAGTAGTCCACTGTACGAGGAGCTCTCACCGGTCTGTGATCCAATGGGAGAAAGTCCGGTGGTCATCAAAAACCTCAAGTGCAGCATCTTGCATGAGAAGATCAGCACCGTGAGGAGGTCGACTGCCGAAGCATCCATGCAGCCAAGCGAAAGCCAGAATTGCTCCTTCTGTCTATCGCATCGACTTCACAAAGTGTTGCGAAAAGTGGAAAGTCCTGTCTTCGCGTGAAAGGCTCCGGGTCACGAGAATGGTATGAAGCCAGGTTGAGGACACATCAGCTGGCTGTGGTGCTCCCATCCCGCGATCGTAGAGTTGTCCGAAGCGTGGCCCTTACGCGTAAGAAACGTGCTGGGCATGTCCAGTCAAGTCAGGCCACGAAAGTCGCGGATGAAACGCGCAAATCGGAGAATCGTGCGACGAAGCGTGTATATGTGTCGGACTCACTGTGCCATCCTTGGCCCTGCAAAACAAGTGCCGGAGGCAATGGAAGTTGTGAGAGATCTGAGGCGAAGCAAGAATCAGCAACGGGGCTGTGCCGGAAAGCTGGACGTGGGCGACGCTGAGATCGAATGTGCACATACGAGACGCGGACCAGCAGGTAGGCAGCTTTTGGGAAACAGGCTGTGCGTGAACAAGTAGATCAGGCTGATGACTTGATACACCAATGTTCATTGATAAACGCCAGATCTAGACAAAACAAAAGTCGTCTTCACGGTCGAGGCTCGCCCTTCTGAATGCGGTTAGCCACAGTCAATTCTTCTCGTGCATCATCTAGCGTCGATTTGGGAACAGCGGCACACGACATCATTCTCGTTCCTTGTGCATACTGCAGTCGGCGCCATTAATTCCCTTCTTTCCTTTCCGCTTTGTACCTAATATTCTACGATTCTCCCTACGACTCTTCGCACTCCGCGCCCACCCATTCACCATCACCGATCGATCCGAAACGCCGACGCCGCACGGGCTAAGACTCCTGAAAGCTTAAAACGCCAGCATAATATTTACAGAAATCCCGCACATTGGCAGGCAGAGGAAGGAACACAATTGCAAACTGGCTCAGTCGCAAGGCAACCTGGAGTCGCCACGATAGCACCGAGAGCCCGGTGACATTATGAGTTCCCTCCTCTCGGGGTGGAACCCCATAGTCTCATTCCCCAGCTACCATGGCCCATACGAAGTAGGCACTGTCGATGTTGAGATACCTGTCGCAGACCTCCCATCGCCTTCGGAAGCGCCTGAGGGTGCAGCGCCGACCATATCTTTCCGCATCTTCTACCCTTGCGAAAAGCCGAAGAAGGGCGAGGCCTCCCGCCCAGTCCGATGGATCCCACAGCCGCAGCGCGCGACCATTCGCGCATTTGCTAGTTTCATAGGAGTGAAGAATCCTCGGGTTGCGAATCTTATATCTTTTATGCCACAGCAGCTGTATTGGATCACGCTCCCCGCCCACCGAAATGCTAAGCTGCTGGATCCTCCGACGAGTAGCGGAAGATGGCCTGTGACAGTCTTCAGCCATGGTTTGGCGGGCAGCAGAAACGCGTACAGCTACGTGTGCGGAGATCTGGCAAGTCAAGGAATGATTGTCATTGCACTGGATCACAGAGACGGAAGCAGTCCGATACAGTATGTGAGAGAGACAGCAAGCAGCGAGGCGCATATCGTGAATCCTACCAAGATCAGCCATGAGCCTAGCCAGGAAGTGTATGAGGCAAGAGATAGACAATTACGCATACGGACGTGGGAAATCAGCACAGCATACGAGGCACTTGTCAAGATCGATGCGGGCCAGAGGCTTGAGAATCTGGATATCAATGCGAGCACAAAACGCAAAGAGCGTGTGGAAGTCTTGGATCAGTTCGACGGAATGCTGGACATTCACCGAGCAGGCAAGGTCACTTGGGCTGGACACTCATTCGGAGCAGCGACTACCGTTCAGCTCCTCAAGAGCATTTTCTATGCCCAGGACAGGCCTGTCACTGCGGACAAGCCCATCATCGTGCCAAATGCGGATGCCGCAATCGCGCATCAGGTTATGCCCGAATCTCCGATGCTGCTCTTGGACATGTGGTGTCTGCCGCTGAAGTCGCCCGACCAGGCTTGGCTTTGGGACAAGCCGCTTCCATCATATGCAATGGGAGGCCCCACTGGCTCGAATGTGCTGTCCGTGCTTTCCGAAGCATTCTACAACTGGGATGACAACACCAGCATCAACAAGCACGTTGTTGCTCCGCCGACACTTTCGAGAAGGCCATCCACCGCGCCTCGACTTACACGAGAACGAGGGCGCTTGCTTCCTGACTGGGCACGACTGCGAGACCCATCGCCGTCCCGAGACTCTGGATATGCGTCCGAGATATCAAGAAGCCCGATGCGGTCCTTGACGCGACAACGTAGTAGGGCTAGTGGCCTTACAACGCCATCGCAGGCGGCGTCATCACATTTGAGAGGTGCAGTGTCAGCGGGCGACCTGCTTGCAGTCGATGCCAACAAGGATAAGCCAGTCAGAACCGAAGGCCCACACACTTTCTTCGTCAAACAGAGTCAGCACTTCAATCAGTCCGACTTCGGCTTGCTCTTCCCTTGGATCGCAAAGAAAGTGACCAAGGCAGAAGACCCAGAAATGATCATGGCGCTAAACAATCGTGCTATGGCACAAGTGCTTCGCGAATCAGGTATTGAAGTTGCTGGCGAACATGACCCAGAGATCCTAGCCAAGGATGGCGACGTGTACAAATGGGTAAACATCCCTATCGAGGACGAGCCAGGCAGTCCAGAGGCTATTCAACGCATCACCAGAAAGCTCTCGATTATTTCGTCTAAGAGCTACCCATCACCGAGAGATGGTATGACTATGGGAATGAAGACTGAGGCAGCGTTACCAAGACTAGATTTGCCAGACCCAGCGATATTATGAAGGATGACGGCACAGCATACAATAGATTTGCATTTCAGCGAAGGAGTTTTGATTCAAGGTTCGGTTCGGAATACCCAGCATCGGCGGCACGCATCTAGCATTGGGAGCTCATATCAAGGGCATGGAAAGGCGTTCATATTGCAGACTAGTCATTTCGAAGCAAGCCATTTTGCCCCTGAGCACACTTCCTAAAGTTCTTTGAACTCAAGTGTTCAATTGCCTCGCTTTCATGTGACACCAATCAGCTGATAGTTTGGGCTGATGCCAAGCCTCTGTGACGTGCAGCTAGTCGCGACCAAGCTCATCGAGTCTAGCACCCACGTCCTATCTCTTGCTTATCAGACTGGCGGTGCATCGCACGTGGATACAGACCTCCTAGGATGCCGGATAGAGGAAGCTTCAACACTCCAGAGACTGCATTCACAGAAGCCTCGCTACATTTCCTGGGAAACAGCACCGAGACCTCCACCTAGAGAGAGCAACATCTCCACCAGAGCCAACGATGCCTCGAAAACGAGCCACATCGACAACCTCCAATACCACCACAACATCCGGCCGCGATGTGCCACCCTCGCCCTACCATGGCCCACAAGAAATGGGCTCCATGTACGACTACCTCGCAAAAATCATCCTCCTAGGCCCCTCCGGCTGCGGCAAATCCTGTCTCCTCCACCGCTTCGTAAAAAACGAATGGCGCGTCCTGTCCTCCCAAACCATAGGCGTAGAATTCGCCAGCAGAATCGTAAAAATCGGGGACAACACCACAGTCACAAGAAAAAGAGGTCGAGGAGAAGTAGGCACTCGAAGAAAAAGGATAAAATTACAATTATGGGATACAGCAGGTACGGAAAGGTTTCGGAGTGTGTCACGGAGTTACTATCGTGGTGCTGCAGGAGCGATTTTGGTTTATGATGTTACGAATCAGAGGAGTTTTGCGGATTTGAATACTTTTTTGAATGATGCGAGGTCTCTTGGGAGTCCGCAACTTACGGTTGTGTTGGCGGGGAATAAGGCGGATTTGGTTGAGGAGCCGGAGTTGGCGGTTCAAGAGCAGGGGAGTGGTAGTGTTTTGGATGAGGATGTTTTTGGGAGCTCGATTACGAGTACGAGGACGGGGACGTTGGGACAGCATAATAATCCTGGACTTGGGACGCAGCAGAGAGCGACGATTTCGAGTGATGGGAGGGCGGTGAGTCAATCTACGGCTGCGAATTGGGCGAGCCAGCATCGGATACCTGCTGCGGTGGAGGTCTCGGCGCTTTCTGGGGATAATGTGGAGGAAGTGTTCAACAAGTTGGCAAGAATCATTTTGACGAAGATTGAGCTTGGAGAGATTGATCCTGATGACCCTATGAGCGGGATACAGTATGGCGACGCAGACTTCTATCGCTACGACGATGGTGGAAGCAGTATCAAGAGTGGTGGCTTGACAAGTGATGGATATGGTGGCAGCACAAGACGAAGGAGGAATAAGAGTGGTTGGGGAGATGTCTTCAAGCTCGGTAGGCCTGGCAGTAGTGGCGGTGGAGGTGGCAAGTGCTGTTGAGGTGGGACATGGACTGCATTGAGTTTGACTGCAAGCGAAGCGAAGCGTTTCTGTTTTGTGCTGATTTGATTGCAGAGATACCCGAGATCATTCGTTTGGATACAGTAGCATGATACAGATAGTGCATATGGCCTGAGACTGATTGATGTAGATAATGTAATGCTAATGCGCTATGCCTCCAGTCCACCTTCGCCATCACTAAGACCGCAAGGCAATGGTCAGCTGTTCGATCGGGATTAATAAGCTGAATGGGAAGCAGTTGATGCAGCTGTCTTGCCTTCACTTTCGCATGTGAAAGCTGATTGCCAAGCTCCACTTCCAGCGCCACCGACTTTTCGACCTTCTTGCATCTCACATTATCGACACATTCGACATCCATCAGCAAACACACCCAACAACAAGATGATCACTTCGCCGCGAACCTTGCCACAGCTGGTGCAGTCGCTGCCGCAGGAGCTTTTCGACCAGATATACGCAGAGACATTCGACTGGCACCGCGCGACTATCGTGGTTGACAAGAACGGCGATTTTGAGCATCCTCCTACAGCCCTACTCCGAGTGAACCATGCCACTCGATCTCAACTACTACGCGCCTTCTACGAGAACACCAGATTCGTGTTCGCAGCTGTTCCACCTGGGGATCCATCCTCGAGACCAGACACAATGTTCATGGACTTCTCCAGGTTCAATGGCGTATCAGTAGAACTCACGCTCTTCAACGACCGCGTAAAATCTGAGGTGAATGATCATCTGTACCCTTTCCTGGCATCATTGGAAATGAAAGGCTTGTGCAGCAACGTCTATCTGACGGGACGACCAATCTTCCGAAATCATCCAGTCATGTGGGAGCATGATGTCAGAATCGATGTTTGGGGCATCGAAGGTGACTGTGCAGCGCGCAGAAGGGCAATTCTCAATATGATTTGCGCTACACCTCCTGCATACGGCACTGGAGCATACCAACCCGCCGGTGACCCACCACGTCAACAGCTTACTCGCACCTTCTACTTTCTCGCCTTTCTCGCCTTTCTCGCTCTTTCATCGTTGTCACCGACAGTCTACAGGCTGCTTGGCTAGGTATGCATCTGACAAGAATTACCGCTGAAGCGCGCGCTGAAGACGTAGACAGGGTAAGGAGTTCGACTTGGATCTCATGCGAGTTCGAAGCAAGGAGACGCATCTAGGATACCAAAAGGGCGTGAATTATTCATTGAGATAACATGCAAGGATTTTCTCCACTTGCGCAGAAGTGCAACGGAACACTGAAATCAGGCCTCGTAAACGTGCTCTGATACGGCAAGGAATTGATTACCATCTCTTGATATCACCCTTCATACATACAGTCCCATCATTACTCACAACCTCAACCGGCACATCCTCCTGTGTGATGGCTTGCTGATCAATCAAGATCCTGTAAGGCTCCTCCACATAAACCGGACTTGTTGCTCGATACTTCAGACTCTTAGGGTAAAGAATCTCATCCTTCGCTGTCTTACCATACTCATCCCTCCAGAAATCCAAGAACGAAATCATGTTCAACGGGCCATGCACAACCAGATCCCGATGCCCCTCGACATCAACAGCCCAAGGCTTGTCGTAATGAATGCGGTGAGCATTAAACGTCAGAGCGCTGACCCTGAAAAGTTCTGCTGCGTTCCTCTTAAATTCTTTCACCAGCTTTCCCTCGTTGCCTTTCTTGATTTCCGAAGCACTGAGTTCTGCCGGCTTCACGGGAGGATTCGCCTTCTTACTGGGATCCAATGCTTCGCGAAATACCCAATTACGATTGTCAACGACACAGAGATTGTCTTTCGAATCATAGAATTCTTTGACAACACCAACAACGAGCATTGCGTCTCCAGTCTTCTTGATGATTTTGACGTCGCAGCTCAAGACTTTGGTCACCTCGATCGCCGTATCTCCTACTTTCAGATATGATTTGTCGTCAATACTCGGATCTGCTCCAGGCCAAGAGATCGATCCTCCTGCCCACATCCTTCGCGTGAAAGGTGCCTCCTGCAATGTGTGAGTACAACATCCGTTTCAATTCTGTCAGATATCCTACCGGATTATAAGAAGTATCCGTTCCATCAATCCCGAGCTGTCCAGGAAGCTGCGTTGGAGTGAAATAAGCATTATGGTATCCTGCCGGCAAAGGAGTTCCAGCTTTGGGTTCTCGATCGATCAAAGATTCAGAATTCGGCCAGAGCTTTTGTCGGTCTAATGTGAGGGAGAAGAGTCGGGCTTGATTGGCGTCTAGAAGTTGTTTCCGTACGAAAGATTGTCCTTCTCCGAATTTGGCGAGAAAGGCTTGCCCGATTTCTTCGGGCGTCTTGTCAAGACATGGTCTGGACTGGGAGAAGCTGCGGGTTTGTTGACGCTGAGTATTTAGGCGACCAAGGACTCGAGTCGCACGTCTTGTTGCAGCCATGGTCTGAAGCCTTGAGCTAGCTGCTCGTAGCTTCTCCAGTCAATGGCACTCTGGTTCAGCACTCGTTCCTGCTTTGACAACTAGACCTTAAAGTCCGATTGATCTTTTGGTGGCTTCTCGTACTGTACTCCCAATCTAATTCTTCTTTTATGATTTCTAGTTGGACAACATGTCAGAATACACAGCGAGGCCGGCGATGTAGTTGTTGCATTGAGCTAGCCGAGGATACTCCACGTCATTGGTCAACTACCCCAGCAAGCACAGGCCAAGAGGGAAGTGAGGGCATTCCCGCCATATTCCCGGCCAATCTCCCTTCCTCCTGAACCATCGACCCGTACAACTCTTCGCATCAGAAACAGCGATTTCCGCATCAGAAATGGCGACAGGTACAGCAACAACGACATGTCCGAAGCCGGAGCGCATTACTGTTGCTGGCACGCTCGAGATACCGCGTATGCTCAATGGGCTCTGGCAACTTGCAGGTGGGCATGATATTGATGTAGACATCCAGACCGCAGCAGATGCTATAGAAGGCCTGTGAGAGCTCCACAAGCAGGATAAGTGAAGACATTCTCGCTGAAGCAAGTCTAGCGTTGAGCTAGGTCTCGATGGTTTTGACATGGCAGACCACTATGGTGAAGCCGAACGCGTAATCGGCGCGTATAACAAGAAGAGCGCCACTCCTATTACTGCTTTCACGAAGTGGTGTCCACCAGAAACCGGTGATAAGTCCTTGGAGCAGGCTGAGAGAGCAGTCTCAAAGGCATCGACTCGGATGGGGCTGCACCAGATCCAGCTCATGCAGTACCACTGCTGGGACTATACCGACGACACTTACCTATTCAATCTAAGCTACTTGCAGAAAATGAAGCACAAAGGTAAAATTGCTCACATAGGGCTGACGAATGTTGATACGGCTCACCTGGAACTCTTGATAAATTCTGGCATTGAGATCGCCACGAATCAAGTCTCTTGCTCGGTACTGGACCTGCGCTTAATTCGTGGCAGGATGGCATCTGTTTGTGCTGAACATAAAGTCGGAGTGCTTGCATATGGCACCCTGCTCGGTGGCTTTTTGTCAGAGAAATGGCTCTATGCAGAAGAGCCCAAAGACTTCGAATCGCTGAACTGGAGCCTGCGAAAGTATTTACGCTTCATTCGCGCTACTGGCGGATGGCAAGGCTTTCAAGTCCTGCTTCAGGCGCTTTCGATCGTTTCAAGAAGACATCACGTCTCGATCGCTGCAGTGGCAACTCGATGGGTGCTTGACATTCCAGTCGTGAGTGCTGTGGTAGTTGGATGCCGCCTGAATGACCAGAGCCGGGAGTACGGGATGAAGAACCTGGCGGCTTTCGGGCTGAAGCTTGATGATCGCGACCGAAAGCTCATCTCTCATGCCCAAGCTAAGCTGCACGATATACCAGGTGATTGTGGAGACGAATACAGACGCCAGCCATTTCTGACAGCTACCGGAGATCTGAGCCATCACATTCGACAGTCTGACAAGGTGAAAGAAATTGATGCCCTCATTCAACAGAAGCAGAGATTGGAGTACTCAAGCGGCAGCAAGTGGGAATCCATAGCTGGATACTGTCGTGCTATCAGGGTCGGTGACCGCATACATGTTTCGGGAACGACAGCTACACCTCCCGCAGGTTTAAACGGTCAGTCAGGCGCCATCGGTGGCAATTCAGCTCGATCGCAGACTGTCGCCATCCTGGACATGATTTTCAACGCTATCAAAGAGCTTGGCGGGCAGCCCAAAGATGTCGTAAGGACACGGATCATGCTGTGCAATGAGGACGACGTTCAGCAAGTCAGTGAGGCTCACGGGTGGGCATTCAAATGTGAGGGTATCAGACCTGCAAACACTTTGACCTTGGCAGGCTTGATCGGCGAAGAATTTCTAGTCGAGATCGAAGCAGAGGCCGTTATCATAAATATGGTCTAACAACACCTGGCATACATTCATGGACAACAGGCAGCATTCCGCGTTTCGCCTCACATGTTCATCACGAATCCGATCTCGACCAACTTGTCCGTCGGCACCTTCAGGTTCGCCATCTTGTTTCTGGTATTCTCCCGCGCAAACAAGAAGATCTTGAGCAGAACGAGGCGCCACCAATTCGTCTTTGGTGCGAGTTCCAGCTCTTCCTTGCCAATGATGTACAACACTCGATGCTCAAAAGCCTGCTGCAAACGAGCAAGGCTGAGTGGGATGGACTCGCCATTTGCATCAATCGTGGCCACCGAATTTCGCGAAGTGTAAGTTGGCAGTTTCTCGTCAACATCACCAATTGCATGTACGCCAGCATCGGTTTTCGTCAGGTCTTCTGCGATGGCAGCAGTCTCGATGGTATCTTTGCCAGTGACATTCCCGTGCTCCAAGATGATATGCTCGCGAATGCGGGTGTAGATCAAGGATGCAAGATCTGGTGTTACGACTTCGTCCATGTAACCGTAACGCGCCACTACTCGGTAACAATCTTTGAGATATGCGATCTTTTGGACCACGTATCTGTCGGCTAGATCGACGGTGGGCGATTCGAGCGGTCGGAGATGAAAGAACACGGTGACTTCTGGCTTCGACACCAGCTTGTTGATAAATTGGCTGAAGATGATCGGAGTCTTGTCTCCAGCTTTGTCAAAGAAGACGCCAAACCCCTTGGTGACGGAGAGCGCTTCTCCCGTGGGCTTTCCCGAGTCGGAGGCAAGATGAAGATTGCCATCCTCATCTTTCTTGATGTAGTGAACGAGAGGGTTTCGATCTTGTCTCTCAGCGCGCCACTGCTGCTCTTTGCCAAAACGCCACAAAATGAATACACCGGCCAAGACTGACGCAAGAGTAAGCGTAAACCAAGCTCCATCCGGGACTTTCGTCAAGGCCGAGGAGAGGAAGGCGCCATCCATTGCCGAGATCGCGAGCCAGGGTAGAACGACCATCCAAGGGCGGAATCTCCAAACGATCAGAGAAGTGAGAGTCGCCATTTGGGTGTCGAAGAAGGTGACGAACATGACACAGACACCATATGCTTGACCGAGAGAAGTGGTGTTTCGGAAGACTGCTGTGATGACGACTGTGCCGATGCACAGCAAGTAGTTGACCAGCGGGACATAAAGCTGGTTGTGATACGTCTTCGATGTGTGCACGACTTGGATCTGCGGGAAGTATGACAGCTTCACAATCTGAGCAAGAAGCTGGAATGTTGCGGTGATGATGGCCTGGGAAGCGACGACTACAAATCGTTAGTAAGGCCACAGATGTTCCTATTCGCGATCTTGGACTTACTGGCTGCTAGGATGGCAATCACCATACTCAGAATCAGGCATCCTGGCGGAGCAGTATTGAACACTGGGTAGGTGTAAGCTTCCGGGTGTACTGCTAGATAAGCTGCTTGGCCGATGTATGTGAGCAGCAGACATGGCAAACAGTACCCCAGCCAGCTGATCTGAATAGCACGCATGGTAAATGCGCCAAGATCTGCGAAAAGCGCCTCGACACCAGTAAAAGCGAGAAGCACACCGCCGAGAGAATGCCAGCCTTCCTCGCCATGTCGGATCAGGTAGTTGAAAGCCTCGCCAGGATTGAAGGCCTTGAAGACACCAGCATCGTAATTGACAAGGTTGTAGATTCCGAACGCTGCGAGCAAGCCAAGCCAAATAATGATGATGGGCGCGAACACTGTGCCGATCTTTGCAGTGCCAAAAGGCTGGATGACGAAGAGCAGAATCAGAATTCCACACGTCGCTCCAACGACAGCACCGTTGCTGATATCCGGAACGATTACGTTCAAGCCTTGCACAGCACCGAGTACAGATTGTGCCGGAGTCAGCACTCCATCGGACATGACCATGGATACAGCAAAGACTCCCATCACTTTCAGCAGCGCTTTGAAAATCTTGCTTGATTCCATCGTCTTTCGGACTCGCAGATTGGAACCATGCATCTCGTCTGTCCGATATCGCTCCATCTTCACCAGTGGCTCTTCTCGAGGATCTCGGTTTGTGATATTCGCATATCGGGATAGAAGCGAGTAGCAACTGAATGTGCCACCTTCGCCTTCATTGTCCGCGTTGAGGATAATGAAGACATATTTCACTGTCACCATCATGATCAAAGACCAGATGATAAGTGAAAGCACACCGATCACATCGTTGCGTGACGGCGGAGCTGTGAATGTACTCGAGTACACATATAATGGCGAAGTACCAATGTCGCCATAGATAACTCCAATCGACTGGTATGCGAGGAGGAATAGTTGGGTGCCTTTGAACGTCTGCTTCTTCTTGAAATCGCCTGGGTGTCTTATCCCGTCTTCGTCCTCGGCGTCATCCTTCGGCTTGTGGCGACGGAACAGCGAAGGTGTTAGCGAGCCTCGTCGCAAATTCGAACTGATTCGACTGAAGACAATACCGCCATTTGTGTCATGTCCAGATGCGCTTCCAGTATGTGATCGAACGGGTTTGATTTGATCATCGTCAAATTGAATAGCAGGTGCCATTTTCGGTGAGTGTGTTGAGTAACAGGTCTCGAGCTCTACACGAGATAGGTGTGCAAGCTCGGTCCTACGTATGTTATTGAGCTTCAGTAACGAGCACGCGTGTTCTTGATGCTGTCACAATCATTCGTGCTGTATTTCGATATCGATGGGTAGTTACAATGCTTGACATCAGCGATCGTCGCAATAGTAGAAAAGTCCGGTGAAGTAGAAACAAGAGTCTGTGACGAAAGGTGAGATGGAAGTTTAAAGCTTCCCAATTGCTTGTCTGCAGCGTAACAACAATCTGGACCGGCCATGATTTTTTACACAAATCATGGAGCACCGAAATGACAGGCTTAGTCTCAACCATGGGATCGCCGTAAGACGATAAGAAATGCCACGCGGTCGCGCCTGGTCGTTTGGGTCGCATGGTTGCATGCGGCTCTCGAGCACGTGTTGTTAGCCTAGAAAAGTTAGATTTGGGGACGAAAATGCCGCAACTCCTCGACTCAATCGACATAAGCTGGAACGATGATCCCGAATATGTGCCTTCTCCGCGAATTGGTATAGTCCTGAGGCTGTGCAATTGTCGAAGCGAGATGGAGAGATGATAAGATGAAGAGCTTGGGATGGAAAGAGATGAGGTTCATTGCCAAGATGGGCCGATGTTCTTGGCTTTAAGGTGAAGAAAGAGCGGGTGGAGAACGACTTCAAAGTCAATATGAGCTTGTCTCGTAGAAGAACACGCCCGGAAGACATGACTCGTAAAGTCGCTGTCTTGCAATCACTTCTGCAAGTTCCCCTCCGTTCGCGAGGGAGTGCTACTCCAGCGACAGCAATATGCGAGCACATGAGATGTTATTCCTAAGATTCGAACGACTTGTTGAGAACATTGACTATGGGAAGCACTACAGACTCCTCGATGCCTTGATAAGGCTCGATCTAGGCACGATTACAGCCTCGCATTGGTTCTTTCCAGGTCCTTGACGACGATATACCGAAAATGTGACTCTATTCAACCATTCAAGAGCCACGGTACGAGTTCGGTTCTCTTCCAACCACGACCATAGAACCTCCCGCAGGTCTTCGAAGAGAGTTATATGAAGTCCTTCTTCTCGGTCGCTCGGATGGAAAAGTGGACGCTCTCTTGGTTTGCGAGCTCTTTGGAGCAGTAGCCGAACTACAATAGTCCTAGTCAAGGCTCCAATCTGGTGTCGGGGGATCGTACGAGAACGACGCCCCCCTGGTGTTCGGACTCTTTGGAGCGGCGGACTTCGGGAAGTAGTACTTGTAAGCTGGTGTGGTGGCATAGAATGGGACAGTAGGCTCAGCATCTGGATCTCTAGGCTTCCGTGATGACGATCTAGGTCTGTATGGCGAACCATGAGGTCTGTAGGGCGATCCTTGGCCATATGCCGTTGGCTCAGGGTCGTACAGCGACGTTGGACCGCCAGGATACTCCTCAGGAAACCCCTTAGCCTCGAAGACCAGAGCCGTACTTCTCTCGTTCGCAGGTTTAGGTTCGACTCGCACTCTCCAAGCGGTGGAGCCAAATCGTTCTTCGAGTGCTTTGACACCAGGCCACAACGGGTCGCGGTGTTTCTCAAGTTTATAAGAGTTGGGGTCGTTGTCCTGAATATGCTCCAACATATCGAGGATCTTGTTCCTCCACGTCGGGATAGAGATCTCATCGAGACCTTCTGGCCAAGAACCTGGATACCTCTCCATATCCAATAAGATTTCGATGGGGAGACTTAGATGCTTTGCAATCATGCCGAAGGAGCGGTGTTGATGGCCTTCCTTCATGAATTTTACTGACAAGCTCATGAGATCATTCAGGAGTTCGGCTGCTTTGAGCTCCATATCCATGCGAGGTGAAGCCGGGCTGGAACGGTTCTTGTGGACCGTTGCTGGAGCAGGACCGACATCACCAAAGCCGGTCGAATCCTCATCATCCTCGTCACCGTAACCGAGAGATGTTTTTCGTCCGAGACCAGGAGAGGACTTGGGTGCCACGCCGGTGAACCTGCCCTTGTTGTTGACCAGCTTGCCGTTACCGCTGTATCGACGACTTCCTTTGGGAGCCTTGTATGATGTAGGCGAGCGATGTTTACCGGCGACGTATGGCGAAATAATGTCGTCATTCTCGTCAGAGTACTCCGTTTCAGTCTCTTCGAAGGATACTCTTTTCTCCATCGATGGGCTGGGTCGCTTTGCATTGGGATTCTTCTTCGATGGCCTCTTGCGCTTTGGTGCAGCCTTCTTTCCTTTCTTGACTTTGCTGTGCTGAGACTTCAGAGGACTCTTGGGCGACTTCTTGCCGCCCCCGGAACGAGTGCTCACCATCGTGTCAGATATAAAATGAACAACGCTCGTGCTTTAGTTGAATATGCTAAAATCGGATCGCACGATTGAAGAGTCTCGCAGCAGATGTACAACGTGGAGTACACAATCCTTTGTTCCACTTTCTCTGATTACCGCAACCGGACTGGAATGTAGAGATTGCGCAAAGGGACGAGCATGACGGACGCCGACCTAACAAAGCAAATAACGCGGACAAAGAAGAATATTGCCTCGCAAATCTGCAAGTCTGTTGTCAAAGTGTACGTCGAAGCTGCGAAGAGGCCAAAAGATCTGTCTCCAATCAGGCCTTCCTGGAAGGCAGAAACGCTAACCCACCTGCGAGGAAGGAGCCTCTCGAGAGACAGCAAAACATGAGGATTTAACATATCCTAATCCACGCTCATTGCGAGGCATCAACAGTTCTACGCATGCATGTATATGACCTACACAACTCGCTCAGGTCGTAAATCAACAGCACCAGACCGCTACGGCTACACTTCCACTTCTAAGGCCAACCGGTCAATACCAAAACCAGCTATAAGAAGAGCAGCGCCAAAACCTTTCGAAAAGCGACTGAAACAACCAACAATTGAACGACTTATAGCCACAAGTCTCAAAGCAGTGCCAGGCATCATCGATGACCCTTGGCCTCTAGCAGCTTCACCGCCAAAATACTCTGCCGGTTCTTCTTCTAATAAAAACGAATACGTGAGGCAGTTTTATCAGATGTTGGAGGAAAGGGAAAGGGCGGCGCGGAATACAGAGGCGCGAGAATAGAAAGTATCAATCTGTTGGCCAGTGGAAATTGTGTAGATAACGCCATCTACCTAGACTCACTTCCTTATGTGACAGCCCCTCCTTTTCTCTTCTTGATTTTGGGCGACGGAGTAGCCTTGACTGAGGTATTCCCTTCTCCTAGAGTCGCTGGTCCTCGGAACCCAGTACCACTTTTCCTCGGCCGCCCGGGCTTTTTCGTTTTGCGCCTGCTGGTCGTTGTGGTCCTGCGAGCGGGTTTTGGTTCTGGTTGGCCGGGTACGAAGCGGTCTGGAGGCTTTGAGATTCGTCCAGAGCGTGTGGTTGGCATGGTGGACGGTTTCGCCTTTCGGTGGTTGCTTGGATTGTGTACTGTATTGTGGTTAGGGGGAGCGGTTGTCAGGGCGGTCTGGCCGTTCATTTATCAATGTCATTGAACTTCCTTTGATCGGCTCTTTGTTGCTTCATTTCGCCGGATGCGGTGAGAGGTTTAACAGTAAGGTTCCCTTATTCGCGATATTGTGACGAGAGAAATAGTGGTAAGGCATGAATGGGGTAGCACTACGAGATGGCAGAGCTACAGATTGAGCCCTCTTTTGAGAGACATTCATTCAACGATGCCGAAGCCTTACTCCTCTTGTCCGTCCATTTTAGAGACTCTGCCTTCTCTGGAAACGAATCGCTTCGTCTGCTAGTCTCCAGCTAAGCTCGTTACCTCACAGATAGCGGTCAACAAGCACACAGCTTTCGCTCATCGGGCAAAGAGCGCAAAGAGGGATTGCAGCCTTTCTGTCGGAATTCATAGCAATGAGCCTATCCGCAGCCGAGATCGACCTTATCTCCTAGACTGAATACGAACGCTGCCAGAGACGTTGTAGCTTTTCCTGGATTTTCGTCGTCATATCGTCCAGTTCGTTCAGAAGTTTGTTGATCTCTTCTAGTTCGGTTCTGACACGGTCAGGCTCCCAAGGTGGAGGAGCACCTGGTCCTGTGCTATAGATTTCCTCGTAAACAGCGGGCGTGCTGCTCTTGGACTTCTTAGGCTGATGAATCGACTTGCTTTTCGGAGCTTTACGCGGAGCCTGACCGAACTTGATGCCCTTGCTTGGCGACCATATAGTCTTGTCGTGCCCCTTCGACACTTTCGACTTCTTTAGTGCTGGAACAGAGCTCCGGCCAGTCGAAGACCGAGCCTTTTGCGTAGCGGCAGCAGCTTTTCTCGTGGTGACCGGCATGTTGGCGAATGCTTTACTTGACCATGTATGTGAAGCTGCATAGTTTGCGAAGCCTGTAGCAAGAGTACTCACACTCTTCATTGTTCGCCGTTCCGAATGCACTCCGGAGATGGAAAGCCAGGGCCTTTCGCCTTTGTCTTTGTGCGATTGCAGCATGGGGTCGCTATGCCCGCTGCACCGAAAAAGTGCCTCATCTGTACATCCAGTTTGTGGTATGGTCTTCCCAGGGCAGTCGTCGCGGAAATGTCTCCCATCCGCTGACGCCACCTTGCCAGGTAAGCAAGCCCATCACTTCAGCTTCTAGTCTGAAGCCCAAGAAGACATGTGCTTTGTCGGCGTTCCAATTCCGTGCCAGGCGTTTACTGATTAGCGGCGTCCTCACACCGTACGGATCTCCGCTGAAGGCAAGATACGCTCTCTCGTGTTCTCCTCTTTGAGTGAAGTTGAGCTCGTCCAGGGTGAATGGTGGGTTAATACCCTGCACACGGATACGGTGACTAGGCCATTTGATCGCAGGAGCATGCAGTTCCAGGAAGCGGCGTTCCTTGAACGCATGAGTGACCACTGTTATGTTCTTCGGATATATGCCTGTGAGTTGCCGAAACCGAATTATGGAGAATAATAGATTTTGATAGGAGTCTGTCGCATATGTTTCGAGCGCATAGCGAACGCCGGCAGGGAAGAGTGCAGCGTTGGTGTCGACGATGTGCTTTAAGATGACACCATAACTTTCCGCCTCGGACCTGGGGTGGTTGGTCGTTTTGCCCCCAGAGAAGACCAACAGTGCGCATGGGTTGCTATGCACGGCCATTGCGGCACTAACGATGTGTGCAGTAAATGTCTCATGCTCGCCAGGCTTGTTCATGGAGGGGTCTGACCTGGAGAAGGACTGTAAGATCCACTGGTTCTCGTCCAAGTCGCCGCCTGCGCCCATGTAGATGCCATGACAGCAGACTATAACGAGCTCGTCGAGCTTGCTGATGTCGCTGCTCTCGACGAAGCCGTTCACTTCGGTCATGCTGGGCCCACTGCTGGTCGATGCTGTCGCGCTCGAACTAGTAGATAGTCACGTAGAGCTGTCCATGCTTCGTTCGGCGGGCTCCCTCCTCCAGCCTCTCACAGCGGACGAAGATTCCGTTTCACGTGCCTTCCTGCAGCATGATGAGTCTCCCGCACGCCAACCGCGTCGAAGGATTCACTTCCTTCCGCAGCTGTGGCTGGTGGAGTAAACAGCAGCCTCACGCTCCTCGCTTGTTCTTACACAGCGTCTTGCAGCAGACGAGATGCGATGTTAGTGACTACTTGTTACCGGCGCATTCCGCTTAGGATGATATGTGATGTGACGCTGTCCGAGAGAGGAAACACTGGCAAAGCATATTTGTGCGATGTACCTGTGTACTTCGGTAATCGGTAGAACTCCCCTGCTGCAAAACACGATCTCAAACACGTCTGCCCGCGGCCAAGCGCAGGATTACTCTTCACGCAGCTCACGCAGGCAGGTACCGGTCCCGGAAATGCTTGTTGGGGTGCAGGCTGATGAACATGTTGCATTGCAGAGGGTGTGCTGGGTGGCGGACGACAGCATTCAACGCAACGATCATTAGTGAGAAATGTCTTTGACAGTCTCGTGGCGCAGTCGATCGGTGAACACGAGCTCGGCACCTCACTGGCGCGGATAGTTGCGTCGTGCAGATGACAGCATACCTAATTGCAGACGGGCAAAATAGTCATATTGAAGGCGAACAGCAGTGCGTCCCCGGTCGTGAAGCTGTCCCTTCTTATAAGCAGCCATTTCGCCCACGCGCTGAAGTCGTTCCGCAGTGATTATTCTGGTTTCAGTGACGTTCTTACGAAACACTAGCTCCAGCGATCGTAAAGGAGAAGGCTTGCGTCTGTCAATCGTTACTGGTCCGCTGCTTCTTGGCTGTACTTCGTCAGGGATTCAAGGGTCTCACTGGTCTGCTTCGCTCACACCTCTCAGCAGACCTGCTGGCACATTGCTGGAATCCGCTCTTTTTACAGCAACATCGCCATCGACATCCCCGTGTCGTTTCGCGCGACGCCCGCCTTTGTCGACCACACGTCACGCCGCCGCATTCTTCTTTGTGCACGGCACGGCATTGACAACATTGCCAGCACGGCATTCTTACCCATAGCCCTACTCTCTGGCGAGCAGACTGAGACCACAATCGTTTTGGCGTGCTAACTGCACACAACCACATCATGGCCTACCAAGGAGCTGGAGGCTACGGCGACATGCCGCCCAGCAATGTACGTTACAGGAACACTGGCAGCTTGTGTATGCTTTCGGAGTTTACGCGCATACACAAGCACAGTTTTCAAGCACGTGAGGAGAAACATTCCACTGACACTTCGCAGCAACCCTATCACCAGCCGCCCCACCACGACAGCGACGATGAGCAGGAGCGATCGCTGCTTCACGGCAACCCAAACGGTCCATTTCAGGGCCCATTCGATGAGCCCAATAGCCGCGCTGGCACTCCAGGTGGCCATGACCACAAGGGCTATCAACTAGAAGAGTCCTACGCTGGCCATGCGCCGCCATACAATGGCTATCAAGAGTACAGTGGTGCTACGCTCGAAGATCCTGGCTACGGCGGTCCAGACCGGGTTCCGAGTCCATACTCGAGAAGCGAGACTGGTAGCACAGAAGCATGGAGACAGCGACAACAGCCCGGTGGCCCAGCAGCTGCAGGCGGCCTGAAGCGAAATCAGACGCGTAAGGTCAAGCTTGTGCAAGGTGCCGTGTTGAGTGCCGACTATCCTGTGCCATCTGCCATTCAAAATGCAGTTCAAGCGAAGTATAGGAACGATCTGGAGAGCGGCAGCGAAGAGTTCACACATCTGCGCTACACCGCAGCCACTTGCGATCCAAACGACTTCACGCTGAAGAATGGATACAATCTTCGACCAGCCATGTACAACCGACACACTGAGCTGCTGATTGCCATTACCTACTACAACGAAGACAAGACACTGACATCGCGAACCCTGCATGGTGTAATGCAAAATATCCGCGACATTGTCAATATCAAAAAGTCTGAGTTTTGGAACAAGGGTGGTCCCGCGTGGCAGAAGATTGTCGTCTGCTTAGTCTTTGACGGTATTGATCCCTGCGACAAGGGCACACTTGACGTGCTTGCGACTATCGGTATTTACCAGGATGGTATCATGAAGAAGGACATTGACGGCAAAGAGACGGTCGCACACATCTTCGAGTACACCACACAACTGTCAGTTACTGCAAATCAGCAGCTGATTCGGCCTCTGGATGACGGTCCTTCAACCCTTCCGCCAGTGCAGATGATGTTCTGTTTGAAGCAGAAGAATAGCAAGAAGATCAACTCCCACAGATGGCTCTTCACGGCATTCGGCCGCATTCTGAACCCAGAAGTCTGCATTCTTCTCGATGCCGGAACGAAGCCAGGTCACAAGGCTTTATTAGCACTCTGGGAGGCTTTCTACAACGACAAGGATCTTGGTGGCGCTTGTGGTGAAATCCATGCACTGCTCGGAAAGGGCTGGCGAAACCTTCTGAACCCGTTGGTCGCAATTCAAAACTTTGAGTACAAGATCTCGAACATCCTGGACAAGCCGTTGGAATCGTCATTCGGTTACGTATCCGTGCTTCCAGGTGCCTTCTCGGCATACCGTTTCCGAGCCATCATGGGCCGACCGCTGGAGCAGTACTTCCACGGTGACCATACTTTGTCGAAACAGCTTGGTCCAAAGGGTATCGAGGGCATGAACATCTTCAAGAAGAACATGTTCTTGGCTGAGGATCGTATTCTGTGTTTCGAGCTGGTCGCTAAGGCTGGCAGCAAATGGCATCTCACCTACGTGAAAGCGTCCAAGGGTGAGACTGATGTGCCCGAAGGCGCTCCAGAATTCATCGGACAGCGTAGACGTTGGCTGAACGGTTCCTTCGCCGCCACGCTCTATTCCTTGATGCACTTCGGCCGCATGTACCGATCTGGTCACAACATTCTGCGAATGTTCTTCTTCCATGTGCAGCTGCTCTACAACACTGCGACAGTCACTCTCTCCTGGTTTTCTTTGGGTAAGTTGGAGAGCCAATATATTCAGATCTTAGCTAATTGTGTCCAGCTTCCTACTATTTGACTACTGCTGTCATTATCGACCTTGTCGGCACTCCTAGCTCCTCCAACGACCAACGCGCCTTTCCGTTCGGCAACGAAGTCACTCCCATCCTCAACACCTGCGTGAAATACATCTACCTGGCATTCCTGCTTCTGCAATTCATCTTGGCCCTCGGTAATCGACCGAAGGGTAGCAGATGGTCGTATGTGGTATCTTTCTCGGTCTACGCGCTCATCCAATTCTACATCATCGTGGACTCCTTCTATCTGGTTTTTCACGCATTCTCTGGAGGCACCCAGTTCGACACCGACAGCGCTGGCGACTTCATCAAGTCGTTCGTCTCTTCTACTGGAGCTGGTATCATTATTATTGCGCTTGCGGCTACCTTCGGTCTCTACTTCGTGGCTTCCTTCCTCTACCTCGACCCATGGCACATGTTCACCTCGTTTGTCCAATATCTGCTGATGATGACAAGCTACATCAACATTCTCATGGTCTACGCTTTCTCCAACTGGCACGACGTGTCTTGGGGTACAAAGGGTAGCGACAAAGCCGAAGCACTGCCTTCGGCTGTCACGCAAAAGGGTGCTGACGGCAAGGCGACTGTCATCGAAGAGGTCGACCTACCACAAGCAGATATTGACAGTCAGTTCGAGCAAACTGTCAAGCGTGCCCTCACTCCGTTTGTCGCACCAAAGGAAGAGACGAAGAAGACCCTCGAGGACTCATACAAATCTTTCCGTACCCGTCTCGTCACCTTCTGGATCTTCTCGAACGCCCTTCTTGCAGTCGCGATCACATCCGACAACTTCGACAAGTTCGGCTTCTCATCTGGCGCCACAACCAGAACCGCGAACTTCTTCCGTGCGCTGCTGTGGGCCACCGCTGCGCTGTCTTTCATCCGTTTCCTCGGTTGCGTGTACTTTCTGTTTAAGAGCGGATTGCTCTCGTGCTGCGCGAGACGGTAAAGCAGCCGGACTGGAACCGGACATGACACAATTACAACATCAAAAAGAGCGTTGCTTTCAAAAATACCATGATATCCGAATTTCGGCAAAACCAGGATTGGATAGGTCGGCGTTTGAGCGGGTTAATAACTGCCATCACAGCGAGATTGCTGGTCCGCTATGGATGATTGAAATTGTAGCGTTCCGACATGTAGTGTATTAGATCATGACACTGTTCTCATAACATTTTATCGTCCAGTATCTTTACCTTGTCTCGGCTCCTTCCCATGCGTGTATGCGTGCACGGGCAGTCACGTCTGATTGGGCAATCACGAAGCTCTTCAAGAGGACGTGAATCTCGGAGTCATAACTCTGCCTAGTCCATCAACATCCACGCAATGCCCGACCACGCCACTATTCACAATGTGACATTCGGAACCGGACAAGAAATCTTTGAAAACGTAATCCTATCCGCCATCGAAAAAGCCGAACACGAAGTCATCCTAATTACCTGTTTCCTCGCCCCTTCCAAAACCAAAGACGCTCTGAACGAATCTCTCTTGAAATTGAGCAGCACAGCATTACAACGTGGACGAAAAGTCCGAGTTCGAATCGGTTTCTCATCTTCAGGTCTACTTCAAAAACTTTTCCATACCTCCTCTCCCGCAGGAAGAACTTATCAACCTTCGGAATGGCGGACCGGTCTTGGGTTTCTGGGAGAAGAGGATCTAGGAGGACTGGATTTTGAAGTGAAGAGTATGTTTTTCTTACCTTTTAGTGTTTGGCATCCGAAATTTGTGGTTGTGGATCGAAGGGAAGTGTTTTTGCCTAGTTGTAATGTTTCTTGGGAGGATTGGTTTGAAGGGTGTGTGGTCATGACGGGAGGGGTGGTGGGGAGGTTTGTGAGGTTTTGGGAGGAGGAGTGGGATCAGACTCAGGGAGAGGAGGTGGTGGATGAAGGAGGTGGAAATGTTGAGTGTGAATTCTTGCCTTCGCCACATCACAGGAATCCGAATTTTGGCTTGCTGAAGTGTCCGCCGCCTCCGGATACGAAGTTGAATATGAAACTGCTGGACTTGTTTGAGAATGCTAAGGAGAACGTTTACATTCAGACGCCGAATGTTACTTGTCCTCCGGTTCTAGATGCGCTGTTGGATGCTTTGAGGAGAGGTGTTGATGTCAAGATTGTTACGAGCGAAAGGCTCATGATTCTGGAGCAACTCGTCACAGCTGGCACGACTACAGATCGCTGTATGAGGCGTCTTGTGAGGCAGTATAAGCAGCTCGCGCAGAGGGGACCAGATGAGGAAGCTGGACTCATCAAGCTCGGGAAGCTTCACATCTCGTATTATGTGCCACGGGAGAATTCGAGTAATGGTGGCAGTGAGCCAGTACAGTCCCACCTGAAGCTCACGGTGGTAGACGGTAGTGCGATTGTGTTTGGTTCTGGCAATATGGATCGTGCTTCGTGGTACACAAGCCAGGAGCTTGGTGTGGCATTCTACTCCGAAGCACTGATTACCAAGACAATGCAGAGTCTGCAGTCATCATTAGTGAACAGGACCAAGTTGGTCTTTGACAGCGAGAACGGCAGTAAAACTTGAATTGATCATGCTGTGATCGATGAAATTTTCGATCGAACGTCCTCGCGGGCTATGTACTCGCTGCTTGATGGCTGCTGGCGGGCACGACAGGGCGCATCCGTGGATCCCGACAAGCAGGAGCTACGTCACGCTGATCTCGACAAGCAAGTTCAAAAGGTCAAGCATTATCGACGAAGACAAGACAACATAAGCTCAGCAGAGACAGAAAAGAAGCAAGAATCATGACGTCCAAGAAGCAATTGGAAGGATTTGGCTGGAATGATGTCCCAAGAAATCGATCAAATGTACCATCTGAAAGCCAAGCCAAAACCTCCGCTACCGAAGTCGATTATGAAAAGATATGGCCAAAGACAGATGTCGTGAAGAAAGCAGAGGAGTATGTGAAAGCAAAGTTACCAAAGGAGACTTTCAATCACAGCCTGCGAGTCTATTCTAGCCTGCAAATTGGTCGGGACGGCTTCCGAGGGACCTTAACAAAGCTTTAGTAAATTCTATAGATCTTGTAAATTATACTATTTCTACTATAACTATGCGCTAACAACACCTATATAGATGAAAATACATTCGTTAAAGAGCCCTTATCGTAGGCTATCTAACGTAGTCTAAATCGTTTAATTCTATTACTATTTACCTCGCCGGTAGTTATAATAAGCTCGCTACTACGAATAGCTAAGCCTATAGCTAGAACACCTAATTCCTCG
>JAASFE010006199.1:426550-443675 GCA_013365205.1 Pseudocercospora cruenta
ATATAGCTTATCTAGTATATAATAGCTACGGAAGATTACTATATAATTATACCCTTTATCCTATTTCTATACTATAAAGCGTAGAAACCCTTTAAACTTCTACTTCTAATCCTTCTCGCTATACTTCGGTATTATATTCGCGTATAATCTAACTTAGTATTTAAATAAGTAGAAGGTCTTCTCGATTAAATTATAGTTAGGCGAATAGGGCGGTAGATATAGTAGAAGGACGCCCTTCTATTAGTATATTAGCTCTAAGTACTTCTTACTATAAGTACTATAGTTATCTATTATTAATACCGACCGTAGCGCTAGATATACTACTATTCGAGATAAGACGCGACTCTTTATCTATAGTATAAAGTTAGTAGTCTTTATACTACCTTGTTTAATAAGCGGCTCTAGAAGCTATCTATTAATATTATACGCTAGTAGGAGGCTATATCTCTTACTATAGTAGACGTATTTAATATCTCTTACTTTACGACCGCGCGGAGCCTAACCTCGAGTACGTAGAGCTATCTTATCGCTAATATACGTCTTATCGTAGTATACTAATTACTATAGCTATAACTTCTATATCCTCGACTCGTATATTAACCTCGCGACCGGATCGCGCTATTTAACGTAGCGCGATAGTATCTTATAGGTAAAATCCTCGCTCTTTAGTAACCGCTCGATCGTACTCGTCGAGAACCTTTATCCGTACCGATAGAGTAGTAGTAATTAAACCTCCTTATACTAATACGACGTCTATAATAATAGCTTGTTTACTATAAAGTCCCGTATATAAGGTAGTATCGTACGCGGCCTACCTACTTTCTTAAGCCTTACGGTACCTCGCTTATAGAAACGCTTTATCTTCTTCTAAATTAAGGTCCGCGAGCCTCTATTCTATTTAAGTAATAACGATACTACCTTAGATCTAGCCTATCCTTTATATAAGAGGTGTTCTATAGTATTCGAATCTTAGGTCGTAAGAGGCGCTATAGTCGATAGAATACGCTAGAAGGCCGTAATAACGAGATATTAGGTCGATTATAGCGATAATAATACTACCGAAGAGCCCTCGTTTAGCGCTATAAAATAATACTTTAAACGTGTCTATACCGCTATATTCGAGGCTTTAAAGAGTTAATAATATATTGAGATTGCTATAGCCTAGTTTACTAAGAGATTTAGTAGGGACCGATCGGCGGCAGTCCCGACCAATTTGCAGGAGAGAATATTGCTATGGTGAGTAAGCCGGCTCGTACTACCTTGATGGCCATCGTTGACCTCTTGCCCAGGCCACACCATAGTCACGCAACACTATCCATCCTGGATCTCTGCCTCTAGAGACACATTCTTCGAAACCTGGGCTCTAACATGTCTCTTCCACGACATAGCCACAGCGCCCGAAAACCGCAATGCAACCCACATGTCCTTCGAATTCCAAGGCGGTTTCATCGCCCTCCAACACCTCCAATCTTTCGGATCTCCCCTCGCACAAGCAGAAAGTGTATGTGAGGCTATCATCCGCCATCAAGATCCTGGTGAGACCGGTAAGATTTCGAGAATGGGACAGCTCGTACAACTTGCTACGGAGTTTGATAATATGGGATGGCAACCTTGGCTTGTTGATAAGAGTGTTATTGAGCACGTTGTCAAACAGCATCCGAGATTGAAGTGGTCGGATTGCTTTTCGCAAGCTATTCAGGCTGAGATTGATGCTAAGCCTTGGTGTCATACTACGGTTATTCCGGGGTTTAAGGAGGCTGTTGCTGGGAATGAGTTGATGCGGCCTTATGATTAGAGGATTGACCCCGCATTGGTTGGCTTTATTTCAGAATGTACGATTGTTTCTAATGCCTAGCGAGCACTTACGCATGATCAACAAGCTTGACATCTTTCAAGGCACCCTCCCATTCCCCACCACCAATTGTCTGAATTGGAGCAACAACACTCAGCGGTGCCCAAGCGAACTTCTCTCCATTTACACCAACAATCGCCAAGAACTCATGCTCCTTCTTTCCATCCACTCTGAAGAACGTTTGATTCCCTCGCGCAATCAAAGCCGCATCAACCCAGTCTCCAATCGGCAAGCTGTAATTCAAAGCAAAAGCATTGCCAGCACTGACAATCATAACTTTATCAGAAGTCCCGTTTCCAGATCGCAGTTCAGAATCCGGACCTGTGAAAATCGGACCAGGACTTTTCGAAGTCTGCTTCACTTTGAACGAAAGCGTATATTCCCCTCCCTTGGACTTCAAAGGTGTCATCAATTTGCAGCCCTCAGTGACATGCAGCGCACCATCGGACGATTTGCAATCTGTCTTGCCATCGTATCCATTCTTAGAAAGATCTTTAATAACAGTATTTCCTTTCGAGTGACCGCCGACGAATCTGTAAGAGAAAATCGTTCTCGTTTTGGACTTCACTCTACGATCGAGATTTTGTGCTGGAGCTGCGGACTGCAGAGTCCCGTAGATCTGATCATATTGTTCTTCGGTGATTTCTCCGCCCCATTGCTTATCTGCGAGCGCGGGGAGATGAGCACGCCATGGATGATAGGCTTCGAGATAGGTTGAGGTATTGGCGCCGTAGTCGTTCCATTGAGCTGCGAGGTGACCGAGGACGAATGGATTGTCTTTGGAAGGATTATTTGTGGCATTGTTCGGGTCGAAGATGTAGGGTGCGAATGCTCCGCCTTCTGGGTTGCCGTGGAAGATTAAAGTGTGGTTGAGCTGTTGTGGGTAGCTTGTGCTGTACTTTTGTACGATGTAGTTGTGGTCGTCGGAGTTGACTACCTTGTAGCCGTTTTTTATGTAGTCGTAGTAGGGATTGTCTTCGAAGAACTCCCAGTGCTGTATTGATACGTCTGTGTCGATGTTGTTGGTGTAGTTACTTTGTGGAGGGAATGTTCCCCAGATGCGCACTTCTTTGCCAGAAATTTTGGGAATGTACTTGTTCATCTCATTGACGAAGTCGTTGTACACTTCGGCAAGAGCACTATTCACCGGTTAGTTTTGGTTGTTCCTGCGAGAGGTGTCTCTTGACTCACGTCTTTCCCAAACTGTCGTCCACATACTCGTCAGCCCCGATGTGAACGACCTTACTCTGGAACCAGGGTAGAAACGTCCTCCAAATCGTCTTCATGAATTCCGTGCTGTAAGGATTGGTGAGATTCAGTAAGGACAGATCGTCGGTGAGCCCAAGTGATTCATTCAACTGGCTGAAAACGAGAGCATGTCCTGGTGCTTCAATTTCCGGGATAATCGTAACGCCTCTTGCTGCACAGCTGGACTGCATGTGGTCGAAGTCACTGCGGGTGTAAGACTCGTTCTTGTGCTTGTTCAGTCCTTTGACCGCCTCGTCCTCCGACCATAGGCGGAATCGAGCGTATAGATCGAGCTGCCTCTCTCGCGAATAGATCTTGACATTGTTGTAAAGATTATCACTCAAATGCAAGTGAAATATATTCTGCTTGTAGAAGGACATCCAGTTGCACATCTCAATGATGAAGTCGGGAGGGTAATAATGTCGTCCGCCATCGAACTAGGTAAGAGCAATCAGCACGGTTGTTTGACCGAGACATCATATCAGCAAGTCTCTGAGCATACCATAACTCCTCTTGTGCCCCATCCTGGGCTGTCGATTCCAGAGCCAGTCTCGATTACTCCATCGTGTAACGCTGCTTGCTGCAAGACCGATCGCGTTCCCCACCACACTCCGAGCGGACTTGCACCCACGATCTTAATGCCATCACTGCTGATGTCGAGAGAATATGCTTCCGAAGTCCACCTTCCTGCCGCATCCTTGAAGTCGCTATGATTTCCAAGAGTAAGAAAGATAGCTCCATGGCTCCCAGTAGTCTCGTGTTTCAGAGACAATTTGTTGCCAACAATGCTCGACCAGTCATCTGCAAACGTCTTCGCGAACTCGTTAAGCGTCGGTGGAATCAGTGTCTGGCCGTTTTTGTCCTTCGCTGATCCATGTGCCGTGTCGACTACTATTGTCTTTACATTTTTCAGGTCGAAATGGGAACCTTTGCTTGTGAATGGCACTGTTGGCACGCCTAGCAATGTCGCCAATGCTGAGCTCGTAAGTAGCAAAATAGAAACCACCACTCTGAACATCGCCATAGTGTGGACAGTCAAGCAAAGAGGAACGGCACGGAAGCCACACCTTAAGCAGCGTCATCGTGAACTTATTTATCCAACATAATTTCCAGGCTGTTGACGTCGCATGCAATGGTTGCTACGTGCAAGAGGGGTCCTCGCTCCTTAAAGAATGTTGCACCATTGCCAGTGCCTGCGGGCGGGTACCTGAGATAGTGCTGTAAGGTGATGATAGTGCCGTGACATTGGAGCGGGGCATCCTGGGAGATTGCTGGGTGCGATCTTGAAGGTTTGCGCGAGTCAGGTTGATAGGCTGAATTGACTTCGTCTCGGCCAAGCGTAGCCCGGGTACGAACGGTGAACAATAACGCTGCCTGTTACGCTCGCGAAATGGTTGCAGTGTGGACTGTTGAACGCATAGCAATGCAACGATCCGGTAATCAAGAACACCTCAGCCTGGTTTGTTCCTTTCAACTGACATCCGAGGGATGTGACATCGTGGCGTATTGGACACTCTTCCATTGAACCATTCTGCTGCCGGTTGCTTTGCTTGCAGGAGCAAACGAAGAGCAGCAAAACTTGCTGGGCATCAGTCGGAGAAGAGATGCTTTCGATTTACCCGTGTATCGATCCTGTGCTGTGAATATCAGCAGGTTCAAAAACTCTTGGCCAAGTATCGTTGCACAAAAAGTGCCTGGCCAGATCTGTGCAACCTTATGCCTCGTGGCGTACAGGGATCGATGAACACCGTCTTGGAAATGAGAAAAGATTCGACTTCAGTTGTATTCTGTAGTCGTTAGACACTTGCATATGCCACATCAGAAGTAGCTCCGAGCGATGTCTTCGACCAAGCCTGGCTGAGTTGGCTGCCATCCAAGCGCTTTTCTGCTCTTTTCGCTTGATGTGGGATTGTCCGCGCCAACGATATGTCCAAAGAAACCGAGAAGAGACTGGGCTTCCTCCGGAGTCTTGCTTTGCACTGCCAGCGCCAACTTGGAGCCCACTGCAGTCATAATATCCTTCATAGCAACGCCTACAAATAAGCAAGATAATCAGCAATTGTTCGAATCGGCGTGAGTACGGTAAAGGGGTGACTGCCTCCGGAGCAGCGATCCTGAGGTCGTTGCAAGGCCTGCCGGTATTTGTCATTTACCTTCTTCTGCAATTGCGTGGTAGCTCGCACCCGCTGTGCCCTTCTCGACTGCTAGACGAAGCATAGATGCAACATCATCTCGATGCGTAGCTGGCCATCGAGTGGCACCATCATTGATGTAAGTCGCGAAGCCGTTTTGTTTCGCGATGTTACCCAGCATTGTGATAAAGCCTTGGTCACCCTATGAACGTGTTAGCTGCAATCGCCTGGAGTCATTTGATTCTCAATACCTTGCCATGGACCGTAGGTGGGAATCTGACCAGTATTCCCTTGAAGCTGTTCTCTTTCGACAATGAGAAGAGCAGATCGGCAGCTTGTTGTCGCTCTGCCATTGGACCTTCTCGAATTGGCTCGGAGTCCTCAGTCGCCAACTGGCCCCAAGGCAGACCTAGTGTGCCAGAGGCGATCACGAAAGGCTTATTGCTACCAGCAAGAGCCTCGCCGACTGCCGCAACGAGGTTTCGATCTGCTGCATTCGATTTGGCGATGGCTTCAGGCGAAGAGAAGTCGTGAATGAAGGCCAGGTGCAACACAGCGTCGCTAGCCTGAGCAGCCTTCTTGATAATTTCGAGGTCTCCCAAGCCGCCTCGAACGACCTTGGCTCCTTGCTGGGCGAGTTTGTCTGCTGAAGCATCATTTCGAGCCAGTCCCGAGACTTCGTGGCCGTGGGAAGTCAACTCCGCAAGCGTAGCTTGCCCGACAAAGCCTGATGCGCCAGTGACAAAAACATGCATCTTGATGGATAGGATGAAGTGCTTGGAGTGCTTGTTGGAGGGCTGTTCTTGTTCAAAACTCCTGAGCTTGATGATACAATCTCCCTGGGGTAGCAGAGGAACTACTTATAGGAAGTCATAACTGTCGCCTTTCAGCTGATACAGCACCTGCAGCCACTATACCACTTTGTTGCGCCATAGCCAGGAGACATTTGTCCGTACGTCGCGAGAGCGAGACCAGGTTCCTGTGCCTCTGCGCTAACCTCTATTCGTATCTGTATGCAATCCTTTGATGATGAGTAAGAGAACCTGCGGCGTTAGTGCCGAGCGGACAAAGAACATCCAACGGACGAGGTTCTCCTACCGGCCAGCATCGCGAGCGGACCAATTCACGGGCTTAGTGGGATATCTCCAGTGCTTTCCTGGTCGCACGCCTGCAAGTCTGGTTCTTCCAACACTGCCTGACAGCAACGATGATAAATGTTCTTTGCAAAAGGTGGAAAGTGTAGGAGGACGGAGAAGAAAGGAGCGAAGCGAGGGAATGGAGAGATCCTCAACCTCGGCCTGTCGTCGGCTTGGCAGGAACAGACTCGCCAGCGGCCAAAAACATTGATATCCACGTCTGCACATGGTAGACCTGAAACTGCAGAGGCTTCTGGGCTCAAACAAGTATTCAAGATGTCACATTTACCGAAGATCAGCGAGAAAAGGATCCCCGACGATGTACAGAAGTCCACAGTTGAGCACTTCTCGGCCATACCATACGCGCGAAAGCAACTGGAAGATCCGCGATTTCGAATCCTTTCGCAGTCTCGGACTGTGACAGAAGGTGGCAAAGGCCACACGCTAATGGGAAAGACTTGGAACACGCCGGAAACGATTGAGCATTTGCTCATCCTCCATCGTGGAAGCACCTCTGATGGACCTCTGCCACACACCGAGGACGAGCGGGCTGAGACCAGGAGGTTCTACACCTTTGGCGGAGATCTCAATGCGCATCCAGACCTTCTTCATGGCGGTGTGGTCAGTTGTGTTCTAGACAGCACAATGGGCGGTGCTGTCGGAGTGACACTAGCGAAGCAGGATGGCGGCCCTCCTACATTTACCGTACAGCTGAATGTTACCTTCAAGAAACCAATTCGCACTCCTGGTACTGTGATGATCCGAGCCTGGGTGACAAAGGTGGACAGCGGAGGTCGCAAAGCCTGGTGTCGTGGAATTATAGAAAGCGAGGATGGAACTGTCCATGCACATGCTGAAGGCATGTGGCTACGGGCTAAATCGAAGATCTGAATAGCCTGTGTTGTCGGGATTGCTTTCTTGATGCTCTTGGAGCACGATTCTCATCTACGGAAGGACCCAGCTCCGGAAATGAGTAGCTTTGATACATGGACATGGTCTCCAGGGAGAATGGCCGACCTTTGAACCTAGTTGCATCCCAACCGTGATCTGCCGAGGGGAACTGTCGGAAGAGCAGGTGTGTCATACCTTATCACCCATTGGGTAGTGTTGCGACGAATAGCGCGTGCTTTGTTGTCCGTATCAGCTTCTCACAGCTACTGATACAGACAGCTTGAGGCGCAAGTCTGCAGCCACTGCGAACCATGGTCACCATTGGAAGGTCCTGCAACCAAAAATATGTCGCGAATCGCGAGTCCGCTGATGACTGGGATGAATCTCACGTCGGCAGAGAGGGACCGACTGGTTCACGAATCGAGAGGGCCAATGGCTCTCGCAGTCCTGTTCACCTTCTGGGGCTTGTCTGCAATATTGGTCGTCACCAGGATGCTCGTTCGGTGGAAGGTATCAAAACAAGTCAATCTGGACGATTGGGTGATAGGTGCTAGCGAAGTCGTGGGAACAGTCATGATGGTGTTCAGTGAGTATCATGCTCCTGATAAGCGCACTTGCTCATGCTTTGCGCAGTTTACTTCCAGGTACATTATGGTGACGGTCGACATCTACTGGCGTTGACGATGCAGGAAGCCGACAACATTGCAAAGATGAACTTTCCAGCTGTGACTCTCTGGACCTTTGCGATCACGGGAACCAAGATCTCTATCCTTTTACAATACCTGCGTTTATTTCAATTTCGAAAGACAACTCGGCTTATCTGGTTGCTGATGCTCATCGTCATCCTTGGCGGAATCAGCACTTTTGGGGTCATCATGACAGCGTGCATTCCCATTGCTGCGGTTTGGAACACGGATCTTCGCTCACGAGCCAAGTGCTTGAATCAGCGGCTCTTTTGGCAAATTCAATCAGCCTTTGAAGCCGCAACATGCTGGGCAATGTTGGGACTATTGATCCCAACCATGTGGAAACTCCATCTCTCGAAGGTCAAGCGCATCGGAATTATAGCATTGCTTGGGCTAAGCTCCTCGTCTTGCATTTCGAGTGTTCTCCGAATGAAGTCCGCTTTCGATGCAATTCCAGAGTCTGCCAATGAAGTGCACGACTTCACGTGGACGGGAATCATGGCCACCGTTTATGCTGTCAGCGAATTGCACACTGCTATCATTTGTTGCTCGTTACCTGCGATGATGCCCATTCGCTTCATCATTTGCCCATGCTGGTTCCCCTCAAGAAGGACTTCGGAGCCAATGCCAGGCCGTGCACCGCTGCCCATAGCATTACAAGATCACAAGCTTGTCGTCGCGCGCCCAATTCTACCTACGCCTTCTATGACAGAAGCGACAGGTCATCGTAATAGAACATCTCAGCCCGGTGTCACGCAGCCAGCGAGTGACAGCTCAGGATCTCAGGGCAGCAGCAGCAGAAGAACTTCATCAGCTCCGTCATCAGCCTCACTCAAGGCTCCTACCGCTGTAGTGCGTACTGAACTCGAACCGATGGAGGAAGAGCCTTGAAAGCCTTTATTCTAAACGCATTCTCTCTGCAATCAATCCATTGTCATCTGGACAACTGGAAGCCTTGGGCAAGTGAAAGACAAAATAAAAGCTTGGCGCTGGGCATGTGAAGATTGAAGGCACCTTCGAAAATAACGGCCACGTCAGCTCTGTGTCATATCCGACTCACCGTTGTCTTTCGAAACGTGTCGATTCAAGCCAACACACCTGCGATCGCAGATGGCACATCATGATTCCACTATCCATCACACGAGCACTCATCGTGGATACACAGTCCAGCGCACTTATGCAGCCCCGCTCTACCACCACCGATGCATTCGAATCAAACGGCATGGCTACTTATGACAAGATGCTACGCACCTTCGGTATCACTTTGGCAACCCTGATCGGAGTTGCTATGCTCATCATTCTTGCTCGCTTGCTGGTCAGACATCGCAGGATTTTGATCAAAGAAGAGACCGTTGAAATGCAATCTTTTGACGAGAGCTCCACAAGTTCGAAGAAGACACAGATGGATGATATCGCTCATCAGGTTTGAGCTACCTGCGTAATGACGAGGAACGACCAGCTACCTACGTTAATGGGCGAGCTGCTGCAGCATGCAGCAGCTGAGTTCTCAGCGGAGATGCCAGGAGTCAAAGACAAAGGCTTGTCAGCGAACAATGCATAGCAAACATGCGGCCTTCCCACACTACTCAGCGGTCTGTTCCTTAGCAGTGACCAATATCACGCTTTCGAGCTCAGTCATCTCCACAATAGCAAAGTCGACTCCAAAGTCTGCAAGCATCACGCACCAAGCAGTACCGCAATGCCTCTTTGTAGCTATTATGGAACTACAAGGAATCACCTCACGTTAAGAAATTCCAAGCCATCAACACAAAGAACACTTCATCCCGTCCCAAAATGGCACGCCAAGAAAGACCTCAAGAACAATATCAAGCACTGCCTGGCCCTGCTATATCTCTCCCACGTGGCAGATTCGAGGCCGTTTGCAAATCTTAAACTTCACCACTCCTTTATACCCAATCGCTGGCGATTACAGTATATTATACAGCAAACGTCCCCACAATCGATACATTCCTCACCACCACACAAATTCACAATCACAGCTTCTTCAAGCACCAACCAAACCAACCATCAAAATGCAGTTCGTCGCCGCACAAGGACAAGTCCTCGGACTCAAGTACAATGCCTGGAAGCCGCTTGCTGGTGGCTGCGTCCTTCAACTGAAGTACAATGCATGGAAGCCTCTTGCCGGTGGATGCGTCCTTCAACTCAAGTACAACGCGTGGAAGCCTCTTGCTGGTGGCTGCACTCTGCAGAACCAGCAATAGATAATCTTCTTGTTCGCATCCAGCCATTAGCCTGCACCGGCCACCAGCAAGGGAGATACCTACACATTGGAGAGAGGGAAAGCAGGATGAGGATGGGTTCTTTATCGGCGGTTTCATGCTCGAGTTGATCCTCGTGGCGATCTCATAGGATAGAAATTTGGGGTACTTTTTGGAAACATTTTCTTGAGGAGTCGACTTTCTTTTCAGATTTTCTTGTATTCCTGCCGTGCTAAGTGTTCATTTGCTGTGCTCTTTCAAGTTATGCAGTCCATCACACAGACGAGCGGAGGCGCCCAGCGCAAGTGAGAGGTCCTGAAATTCAAGACTTGAGATGATCTCCTACAAATTGGATTGCATATCGACTAGTTGCTGTCGCTTGGCGACTCTTGAGGACGAGATCGGTTTGAAACAGTTGCGTGAGGTGTTGTTATCTCTGCTAATCCTCACTTTAGAATCTTCGATCGTCCCTTCGATACGAATCGTATTATCGAGTAGCTGCTAGTACATCGAGGGCTTTTACAGACAGGCTCAGTAACAGGCATGCACGCAAGTGAATTCTGTTCCAACTCTCACTTTAAGACATTGTGGTGTCTCCGGGCACATGAATAGAATCATCGAAGAGCGAGTCATACGCTAGTACCTTGGAGCATCCGACAGCACAAGTGAGAGGTACTGTTCCACAGCCTTACTTCTTCATCTCACCACCTTCGACGCGACCAGGTTATCCAACACTTACTTCTAGACTGCGAATATCTGTGACACTCGTCGATCGAACAACGGTCGACAGCTTGATTGGAGTCTCAAAGCGCCGATCGACTTGCAAGGATCAGACTTCCGTCAATCGTTTTCATACCATGAAATCTTATCTGAACTGTATATTATAGAAGAAGGACTGACAAGAAGGAGTGAGATGCATTGGAGCAAGACCAAAAGTGGGTCACAGCCGTAGCGATTGCCGCTTCTGCTCAGCAACGTCGTGGACCAAAGCAGCCTTTTGGAGACGAGTTCAGACCGTCCTAAAGTGTGTCATCACGCGGAGACTCCCACAAGCGGAGGCAAGCCCATCTTGCCTTTCTTCAACATCCAAGCCCAAACCGCATCGACAATGATAATGTCCGCGAGGCTGAATACGAGACTCCCTCCAAACACGATCGAGTGATATGTCCAGGCGTTGTCTGCATTCAGCTTCGTCACTGACACCACGATTGCCCAAGGCAGGACCCAAAGTAGATTGCTTGCCAGAGACTGGTAGAGGTACCATCGCGGACGAGTTGCCAATAAGACGGCTGCGAGCTGCGTCGAGATTGCGTAGCAAATATAGCACCAGTCGATGGTCTTCCACATATGCTCGACAATCCTCGAGACAGCCTCGGATCCTGAAATGTAGTATGCAAAGCGTTGCGCACCGTAGAAAGAGAGGAAGAGGCAGATTGGAATCTCGAATGCGAGGGCGATTATGCTGGAAGTAAGAGCAGGTTTGACGATGTTGGCTAGTTGTTTCGTTGAAGCTTGCGGCTTTCGATTATTGGTTCCAACAGATCGCCGCCACAGACCCCAAGAATGGCCGACGAATGCCAATGTAGTCGCTTCGAGGGCCTGTACTGGGACCATAATCAGACCTAGAGGAGAAGTCAGTGATCTGTTGGCAACCCAGAAGTCATTGTGTCTCACCCCATCGAATCGTGTTGAACACTCCCCAGGCCGTGGCATAATCTGAGCCCATGGCCACAATATTACTGACTAGCCATAAGTACAACGCGTTTCGAACAGCTGACTCTGTGAAAGTCATGAAGCCAGGCCTTGCTAGGACAACTAGCGCGTGAGATGAAGGCCGAACACTCTCTTCGGAGAAAGCACAATTGTGCTTTCGAATGGTCGTCCAGACGAAGCACAGCAGTCCTGCAAACGAGGCCACCAACCCACATGCTAGCTGAATCGCAGCTTGAATGTTGACGTTAGGTGCGACACTTCGTACGTGATACTTTGAAATGAAGACCATATCCAGTATGATGTTGACAGCAAACTTGACCGAGCTGATAAGCAATGGCACATCCGGCTTATCGAGCGCCCTGGTCGCTGCAGCCACTGCTGTCTCAACAGCAGAAGCTAGTGCCGAGAAGGCTGCGATCCTTACATATGTGAGCGATGCGCCACGGACTTCGGCAGGCACGAAAGTGTGAGCGAAGTCCTTTGCTGCCGCAGCTATGGCGATAGACATGACAAGGCCGAGGATGGTCTGGAAGAGGATCAATGTGTAGGACAGGCTGTATCTGCCAGCGAGCGACCGATTCGCCTTGTCGCCAATGACAACCCATGCTGCTCGTGGTAGACCTTCGTTGAGGACTTCTGCGACGATACCAATGTAGGTGTATGCATCTGTGGTGACAACCATGCTGGAATCGATGTTGGCAACCCATAGTTTGCTCAGAGTGGCATAAAGGGCGGGTAAGATAAATGCCGCGATGTTGAGAGGCAACGCTCCATAATATTGAGAACGGCTCCAGAAAGGCTTCGTCTGATAGTCTAGGCCATTTGTCGACTGAGAATCGTCCTCACGCGTCAGACTTGTCTCCGTAATTGCATTTCCTTTGGCTGCCATGATAGGGTTTTGAGGTGTTCTGGTGCAAGGACATCGCAGAGCTGAGATTATGTGCCAGTGATGTTTGCTGCAGCAGTTAGTTTTTGTACTTTGCTTTCATGTGTCTGCAAGATTCAGAGATGCATCTTTGAAGAGGAGCTGCTGCGGGTGCAAGCCGGGATGTAGGACGCTATTTTGCCGTACGGCATTTCTGCTTCGCTACTACTCGAAAAGCTGAGGAAGTCGTGGAGGTTCCTGCTGCTCACGTTAAGCATTGTCCCACGCACGCTTGTTAACTTTCTGGTTGATGCTGTTGTCCGCGATCCAGCTTGTTGCGTTGGACTGGTTACCTGTGCCAATGGCTTGCAGGACTCTACTGAGGAATGCCATTCCGTCCAGAGCATTGGACTCGGACTCATCAGGTAATTTGGAGCTTCTCTTCACCGGCAGTCGTTTGTTCGGCAATCGGGCGATGAAGTGTTAGAGAGAGACACAGGAAAGTAATCTGGATGTTTTGATGCCATGTCTGACGTCGAAGTGCAAGTCGTGGGGCGTGGTGGGTTGAGAGCATTCTGTTTGAAGTTATTTGTGGATAGCATAGGGATGCTTTCGCCAATGCACGATAGTCCACGAATTGTCGTGATCTCTCACCTGTAATATCAGTCCGCAAGTGAGGTCAGTGTGTGACGTTTGACAGTGAAGCAGTTCTAAGATTAAGTTTGGCGTGAACGAGTGTGCGGCTCAGTGGAAGGAGCCGTAATGAAACACATGTGGAAGGACCAATCACAGGAGCGTGCGGCGGGAATCCTGGTCGCAGGTGTCGCGACTTACACAACTCCTGGCAAAAGACAACACTTTCACACGGCCAACTAATTATCACATCGTCAGGCAACGACGGCAGCATCTTTCGCAGCCATCGCTATGGAGGCGGCGCGGAGCCCAACGCCCGACGTTGGCGCGCGAGAGCGTCTGCCAAACCTCTTCGAAGTCTTGTCGCGGAGAACCCTTGCGCCGGTATGTTTACGGGCGATGGACATGGGATATTGAACAGCAATTGACGCCGGCAGGTCGACTTGTTCTCCTTCTACATTTACATGCGAGATGTGCAGCGCAGCGTGGATTATCTGGACTTCTGGTGAGTGGCAGCGGAGCAGTAACGGCAGCAGCGGCATTGGACTAGCGACGAAATCATATGGAGGACGAGAATCGCGACATTTACTTACCTCTCCCTCCCAGGCTCGATGTCTCCCAGCACATGTCGCTGTGCAGACACTACGTCCGCGAACTTCGTAGATCGGTGCTCGTATCCACTCCAGAACTCGACAAATCCGGCTCGAAACGGTCCTCACAAATCTTAGACAACCTGGAACGGACGTCGTCAGAGCAGGGGCCAAGCGGCACATATCGCGACAAATCGAAAGAGCGACAGACACCAGACCAGCGGCTATCAGCATTTCTTAGAGAGAATGGCAGCCATCACAGTCCGCAGAACAGCACGGGTAGCAACCGGTCGGAGGGACATACACCAGGCAACGAGCTACCGCGACCGAGCTTCATGACCGGTCCAGATGGGTCTCCATCATCCGGCGCCTTCAACAGCAATAACAGCCCAGAGCATACGGTCGCACGCACAGATATCAGGCAGTCGGCGGAGAAGATCTTATATACCTTCCTCCTCCCGGGTGCTGAGCGCGAGATCATCCTGCCTCAAGGAATCCTTAACGAGATAACACACGCTATTGAGAGGGAAGGCAGAGACGACCCAGAGGTTTTCGACGCAGCCAAGGACTACGTCTTTCAAGCTATGGAGCGTGATGCTTTCCCAGGCTTTCTCCGAGCCAAAGCACTTGGCAATCTTGTGCAGCCTTCGCTGATGCTGCGACTGATCGTCGGACTGGTCGCACTATTCGCTGCGTTTTGGACAGCCTTTGTCCTTATATTCTTGAACAGGAACCGGGCAACGCGATGTTGGCTCATACTGCCGTTCACCGTTGGCGTGTACCTCATCACGACACACCAGTATATGCTGGATCCTCTACTGGCCCTCATTGGATATAGCGAATACACCTTCATGAGCTTCGCGCGAATAAAGGAGCCATTCGTCAAGTGAGTTCTTCGCCAACATTCTGGACTGCCAGATGTATGCTGACACCTTCCAGAAAACTCCTCAACCAACGTGCATTGATGTGTCTTATGTGGATATTCATCATTGACGCGGCTTTGCTTTGTTTGTTCATTTTTGTACCCGGGAAGCGTCTGTGATCGCTAGTAAAGGCCAGGCGTTATGGAGTCGAGAGGCATGGCCGACAGGAATCATGGCTGCCGCTTGCATTGGGTAGCTGTGACGGCCGGCAACGAGAATGAAGTCAACTTCTCATTACTGGTAATGTTTTGACTATGCTTAGTCGCTGGATATACCCATATGATACGTATGCAATTCTTTACTGCTGATGCCTCCCCAGTCTTGCGTTCCTGCCTCACACCACCACGGTCACAAATATTGTGCTGTGCCTGTGCATCTGTGTTCCAAATTTGGAAATAGCATGCATTCGCAAGGATTCCTGACGCCTACAAGCCTTGTACACCTCGATTTAGCGAGATAGCAGGTAGGGGGATCCTTGCTAGCGCGGCGCTAGCCGTTTTCGGTAAAAGCCGAGATATACTAGAAGCTTCTATAAATTAGATACTTAAGCGCCGTTTTCTTTCTATATAATAGTTAACTATTAGCTCTATATTAGCGCCTCGCTTAGTATCTAATAAGCTAATTAAGATATTTTTTATATCTATACTATATATTCTATAATATTATACTAGCTACTTAGAATATATAGCTATTTATATTATAGCTAGATATAGCTTAGATAAGTATATAATCTATATTAAGACTAGTATTAAAACGCTAACTATCTACTAAATTCTTAAAAGACTAATTATATTACCTTACTAATATAGCTAAACTACTTATCTACTTAGTATACTAACTTAAAAGTAGCTAGCTAAGGCCTATATAACTAATCGCGACTATAGATACTAAATATAATAAGAGATAGCTTATAAGCTTAGTAGTTAAGCCTTAGCCTATATTATTAATAACTTAATATAATATAAGGAGCTTAGCTATTTTAGACCTCTATATATTCTATAAATATCCTCTATAATTAGGTAGGTACGCGTTATATAGACTTACTAATTCCTTAAAACTAATTAGCTTAAAATAATTTATCTAAATAAAGTTAGTTTTTAGCTTATATTTCTAAAAGTTTAAATTACGCGACTAGCTAATAATATTAATAATTAAAGCTATCTAGATATAATTAAGCTAAGAATACTAAAAGTAGAGACCCTATATTTCTTAGGATCTATCTTAGCTATTAGCGTTAAACTCTTATATAAGCTATTTAAGGCTAAAATCTAGACTAGCTAATACTATTATAAGAATATAGTACCTAATACTATAATATTCTACTTAGTACTTAAAATATAGGAGGGAGGTATATTCTTATTAGTTAAAGATAATATACTCTATTACTATATATAATAGTCTTAGTAAATATATACTAATATAGAAACTAATTAAATTATACTACTATTCTATTTACTAAAGCTAAATCTTATTAAGAATTTCTAGGCCTATTAGAAGGATTAGATTAGTAAGCGAATACTAAGACTAGCTATAGTTACTAAGCTCTAACTTATAGTATATAAGGAATAGCTTAATATTCTAATATAGCTACTTTAAAATTTATTTAACTCTATATAGAAGTATTACGAAATAGTTATTTAATCTAATAGTTATCTAATTACTTATTAGCTTACTTATATAGCTAGTAAACTTAATTTAGTTAGCGCTATACTAGTAAGGATCCCCCTACCTACTATCTCGCTAAATCGAGGTATAGTATATATTCGTAAGGATTCCTAACGCCTATAAGCCTTATAGTAAGTCTATATAAAGTAATAATCCTAATATAGATTATTATATTAGCCCTCGAACCTTTACCCTACTAACTATAAATACTTACTAAATTTATAAAAATTTATTATAGTCTCTATAAATATAACTTTATATATATTAGTAGTATTATATACTAAACGTCGATTAGGATAATATTTAAGCTATTTAGATATCTATATCTAAGGACTTATTATCGTAACTAAGCTAAACCCTATATCCCCTTAGTAGAGATAGGAGGTAGATTAGCGCTCTTATTACTAGTATATCTCTACTAATTTTAAAGTAGAGGTTCCGACTATTCCTCCTAATACTAAGAATTACGTTTTTATCTTTAGTATCTTAGTTATAAGCTTAGAGCGCTTTATACGCGTACGTATATAAATATAAGCTATATTATATATACCTAATCTAATTCGCCGATC
>JAASFE010006199.1:450776-503248 GCA_013365205.1 Pseudocercospora cruenta
TATAAACTCTATTTCTATAGTTAGATATACTTCCTAAGAAGACGAAATATTACGTAGTTTCGCTTTTTACTATTTTAAGGTATAATTATATAATAGTTAATATATTAGAGTAAACGTTACTTAGATATTAATTAATTACTAGTTATATAGTCTAACTAGTAAGACAATCTATTTATATAGGTAGATCTAAATTTAATTCCTAGTACGATTACTAAACTACGTAAATTTCTATTTCTATAGTTAAGTATACTTCCTAAGGATACGAAATATTACGTAGTTTCGCTTTTTACTTTACTTTACTTATAGATTATCTATTTTTATAATACTAAGAGAGAATTAATAATTAAATTAATAAGAATAACTTAATTTTTTTAAATAATCTAATTAGGTTAGGTTTATTTAGTTCTTTAATAAAATTAATAGCTTGTTATTTACCTAGTTAGATATTATATAATAAGCTAAAGGAATATATCGTAATTAAGCTAAACTCTATATCCTCTTAGTAGAGATAGGGAATAGATTAGCGCTCTTATTACTAGCGTATCCCTACTAATTTCAAAGTAGAGGTTCCGACCGTTCCTCCTAATGCTAAGAATCACGTTTTTATCTTTAGCGTGTCACTTATAAGCGCCCTTGATGGAAGACTGTAGGGCATTTCCGAGGTCCGAACCATCATAATATCGAAGTCGGCACGAGCCTGAGTTCAATACCCTCAAGGATTCACTCCGATCATACCACTGCATTCCCCCTACTTGGGTCGAGACCAACAAGATAACACCAATATGCCGGACCTGACCAAAGTTGAGGGGCGCATTGAGGCCGTTGCTCAATTCTTCCAAGAAACTCCAACATACCTTCTTCTGCTGGACAGAACAACGACAATCGGACACCACAAACGGCTAGCTAATCGACGCATCGCAAGCGAAAGAATTTGGAGAGCGCGCATGCGCTGACTGAATGCGACAATGGTCTTGTACGGCTACGCCTCACCGGCCGCCGTGACAGCGACCGTGATATGCCTTCCCATCATCGCTGTATCGTTGGTTGGCATGCGCATGTACGCTCGCTTTATGGTCCAAAAGAACGCAGGCGCGGATGACGGTTTCATCTTGGTATCTGTGGTACGTTTGCGCACATTAAATCTGAGCACCGGTTCAAGCAATAAGCCACGGGCCCGAAAATACTTGCAAGAAAGAATGAATTCAACGACTGGAGCTCTGAAATTTGTAGATCGACTGGAGGCCTGCTGATACTTGCACAGCTCTTCTGCATAGCGACATCAGTCATGATTATCGCACAAGTCGAAAATGGGCTAGGGAAACACGTCAAGCAATTGGAGAAGCATGAGGCCATGAGGCAGCAACAGGATGTAAGTGACCGGACTCTGAAATGGCTTTTCACAATTCTCTCTAGATGCTGACCACGTCCTAGTTCCTCGCGATGATCGTCGTGTACAATATCTGCCTCTGCTTCGCCAAACTCTCGCTCTTACTCCAGTACACAAGGATATTTCCTCAAAAGGGATTCAGAATCGCGACATGGATAGTCATGGGTACAGTCGTCATCTATGCCATTTGGCGAGTTCTCGCTGCGATCTTCACATGTCTCCCTGTAGCGGCTTGTAAGTTGGGCCATCTCTATCAAAAAAATCATGCCGCTGACAATGATCTCTTCGACAGTCTGGGACAAAAGCATCGTCAACAAGCACTGCCAAAACAAATTCAACGTGGCGTGAGCATAAATCATCAACTCACTCAGACACGCACATCTACTAACAAAGTTTCTCACAGCATGGCCTCAACAGCCCTCAACATGGCAACAGACCTCACAATCGCCATCCTCCCCATGCCAGTCCTGAACCAACTCCAACTCCCCCGCCGCCAAAAATACGCATTAATGGGCGTCTTCGCTCTCGGCGGACTAGTCGTCATCATCTCGATTTTGCGATTACCTTCCCTCATGACACTCTGGAAATCTAAAGATGTCTCTTACGTCAACCCCATGGTTATGATTTGGAGCGATATCGAAATTAATGTGGGGATAATTTGTTCTTGTTTACCGACGCTGAGATGTTTGTTTCCGAGGATTTTCAAGAGTATGAGTAGTTATGCTATGAGTGGTGGGAGCGGTGGTGGGACACATGATATGAGTTCTTCTCATGGGAGGTTTGGATATGGGAGTAAGGCGAATAGGAAGAGTGCGGGTTATGCTGGATTGTCTGGGAGTGGACAGGGGAGTTTTGGAGGAAAGTTTTCGAACAAAGCTCCGGTTGTTAAGACGAGGGAAGTCGGTGGGAGGAAGGATACTCTGCTGGACGTTAGTGCTGAAGAGATTGAGATGAGGGATAGGGATAGAGAGAAGATTTTGGTGCAGACTGAAATCCGACAGGTGGAGAGTTTGAGGGGTGGTTTTGACGATGAGAGGACTATTGCTAGTACTCATAAGGAACTTGCGAGGATGGAGAGGGAACTTGTATGATTAGGTCAGGCTCTTGCGGGACGAGGGCTAGAAGACTATGATATCAATGGATGATGTGCTATATCAGCCGCTTCCTTTGCGTGCATGGATCTGGATTGGTGGTTTCCACACAGTCAAGCATCATACCTTCGCTCGGACCTGCCATCCTTCACAATACCACGAATCTCAAGCTCGACCCGTCAGCTTTCATGTATGATGTGCAGAGGTTCAGCAGCTTCTTTCTGCTCATCATCCTCCACCTCACCTCAATCGCTCTCCTCAGCATCTCTAGAGCTACCCACACTGGAAGCGGACCCAGACTGCTCCATCTCAGGCACCTCATTGAGCTCAACCGCCCTAAAACGCAGTGATGGGCCATGTGTTCCAAAGAGAGGTGTTTGACCAGAGGAGCAAAGCCTGATGTAACCTTGAAAGGCTTCGCGAGGACGAAAGAAGGACATCCAGAATTTTCCTCACTGCTGGAGAGGGCTCTACAAGCACTGTGCGTCATTATTGGTGGAAGAAAGCCTGATCAAGCTAAATGTGGTCCAGCAAACTGCTCTGGTGAATAAAAAAGCTCCCTTGCGAGCGTCGGATTGACAGTCGAAGTCTCAGCTTGTACCTGTATACCACATCGCGAGCTTCTATATACCAATCGGTCTCTTCTAGATGTGAATGTGGGACTCGCGAGCACGTCGATTGAAGGATTGATCGGGTTGTGGCAGACTTCACTTACATCTAGCATGTGATCCAAAGCGGGTCCAGCCGAGAACCCGAGTCTTGCCGCCTTGGCCGCGTGGCCAGACCCTTTTCGCGCCTCTTCCATCTCTTCTCGCTTCAGCTGACGACCTTGACCAAATATCGCCTGCGCTTAGCAGCATGTCGCCCAGTGCTATGGCGCCCATCGGACTGGTCACCGACACAAACTACTCCAACAACACCGGCGACACATACGAGCAAGATCCGATGGAGGTACAGTTGTCTTCTATTATACATGTCTCCACGTCAAGTCACTGACATATCTACAAGGTCGAGTCACGCGTCAGCCTTCTCGGCTTTCCTCCAGAGCTCAGAAACATGATCTACGAGCTTGTTGTTGAGGCAGAGAAGCCAGTCTTCATCAACAGGACCTTCGAACCACCTGCACTCCTCCTAGTCTGCCGTCAGATTCGAGCCGAAGCGAATCTGATGTACTATAGCTCGCATCTGAACACGTTCCGCATCAAAGTATACAAGCAGAACGCCACGAATCTTGTGAAGTTCACCAAGTACATCAACTCCCTCGAAGACTCGACGGAAGTGGCGCTGAGAGTAGATACGTACGGCGCAGCGATTATTACCAGGATTCTCAAGTGGTGCAAGGCGATCTGGATGGATGAGGGAACGGATGCGCTGGAGCCGGAGGAGGTAAGTCTGGTTACTTTCATAGGTGCGGAAATGTGCTGACTAGGATAGGACCTGAATCCGCTTCGTAACTCTATCGTAAGGATCACACAGATGGCGGAGGAGTACCGTGGAAAGGCCTGGGAGGAGTTTACCAAAGCACTCCAGTCGTTACGCAAGACTGATCCAGAGCTGTTGGTCACTTTCCCAGTCGGGAAGGCAAGAACGCAACAGGGTTAGGTCTGACACTCAGGGGCATGGAAGGAGCTGCTAAAGCTCCGTATAGTCAGTTCGCACTGTGCTGTTGTTGCGAGCTACTCTAGAACCTGCTTAGTATAGTGTTGCGAGAGTCCCAAGTGAGAAAACGCATTTATCACACCAGGACAGTGGGTGTCACCAGAGCAAGATGGATGCAGTGTTATCGAGATTAAGGATGGCTTGGCAAATGCACGACGCAGTCTTCTTCCCATGATCATTCTTCATTTCATTTCCTTTTTCATGAGTACGACATTAGGTCGTTATTGTTATATACAATTCATAATCTCCTTTTCTTTCATCTCATCATGAAACCCCATCCATCCCCCCTCTCTTCCTCACACATTCCTCTAAGCACCATTCCCATTATAAGCCAAACGATTCCCACTCAACAACGTACCCGAAAGTACATTCTTCGTACTCAAATCCTGAATCCTCGAACACAACGCAGCAGGAGTCTTACTCCCCTCAAGCGCAAGCAAATAAGCTCCCAAACCCGTAACATGCGGTGTGGCCATAGACGTTCCCGAAATAGTATTCGTATCAGTATCAGATCTGAACCAAGCAGAAGTAATATTCGTTCCCGGAGCAAAGACATCAACCAAAAGTCCAAAGTTGGAATAAGATGCCTTGGCATCATTCTTATCCGTAGCTCCAATCGTGCAAGCAGACTGTTCAGAAGCCGGGGAAGCCGTAATAGTCGGGAGTCCAGAATTTCCAGCTGCGACGGAGCAGAAAAGTCCCTGAGCGACAGCCTCTCTAACAGCGGCGTTCGTCATTGGGGAAGGAATGGAAGAGCCGAGGGAGAGGTTAGCGACGGATTTTCCTACACGGCCTTTGGATTTCATGTCGTTGACTGCGAAATCTATTCCTGCGATGACACCATCAAGAGAGCCTGAGCCTTCGGCACCGAGGACTTTGACGGCGATGAGGGTAGTTTTCTTGGCGACGCCGTAAGAGGTTCCGCCTGTTGTGCCGGCTACGTGGGTTCCGTGGCCGTTCATGTCGATTGTGGTGGGTTCGCCGTCGACGAAGGATGCTCCTGGGATGGCGCGGCCACCGAAGTCGACATGGGATTGGCGGATGCCCTGGACACAATATTAGAATTTTGTTGTATTGATTGAAGAGGGACGGTCTGGACTTACAGTATCGATGATATAAGAGAATGTTCCTTGTCCAGCAGAGTCGTCGTAGATATAATTCGTCGCACCATTCTGGCGATGAGAGATTCTCGCAAGACCGTACGATGGTACGTTGTTCTGAGTGACGAGAGCGTTGGTGCGGACGACACTGTTTGGTTCGATCGATTGGATCGATGCGATGTTGGCGACGAGTGTTGTCAGGTCATCGACACCATCCATGGAGAAACCCTTGAAGTTGCCGAAATTGTAGGTGTGTTTTGCTTGGACACCCGCGGCTTGGGAGACTTGAGAGATGACATCGGCGAGGACGGCATTCTGGTTGACGCGAACGATCCAAGATCGTGCGATGGTTTCAGATTGTCTGTTCTCGAGGACGACTGGGGCGGCCAGCGCCGCTGGCAGGGCCAAGAGGAAGTTCAAAAAGGAACGCATATTGAAGAAAATGCGTGAAAACGTGTGGAGTGCGAGAAGAGCAATGCACTTCAATGCTGCATCTATATACCTACCTCTGTCGTACCTGTGGCTTACTAGATTGAGCGTCTACCGCAGCACTGCCAGAGGATCATCTCCAGATGTGACATCGCAAGTCGTGTGCTCTATTCGTTCGGACGTTATCGATCATCCACCTCGGTGCACTTGGCAAATGCAAGAAGCACGAGAATGTTGCGCGTGTCTATCGTCGAAGCCCGTCGGAGAAGAGTCGCCAACCCGATTGGGTGAGGATCGTCCTACAAGCTGAGCGTTCTAGCGTGTGGAGATGGTAGAGAACGCACGACGACGGGTCTGAACACCGAGGCTGATAGATAGACAGGCACGATATGCAACTTTCGGCGGCGAGGTCTCCATAACCAGATTCGCCTGTCCAGCTTGGCAATGCGACATTCTTGCCTGTGAGAGGAGGTGTCAAGAAATTGCCAAGCCGGTGGCTGAAAGACTAATCGGGGGAGTTTGTGGAGCGAGCGGCCAACGGCCAGCTGGGGATGGAGGAGGAATTCTTGGCGGTGGTGGTATAGTCGATACGTACGGCGGACTTCAACAAGCTTATATTCCCTTTCTGCAGGCCAAGGTCTTGAGCTCTCGTTGTCCGCCACATCAAGGCGTGAGTAGGACGACGACCTGCTGCATCTGGTTAACAGAAACGTCAGTGGTAGCAGCCGGAGAATTGCTTGGCCACTTTTTGGGTACCGGTCACCACTACTTCACTTGTGCCGGCCTCTTCTTTTGCTAGTGGTATACTGGGCTGGTGCTGGCGGAGTTCTACTGGAGGATCAGCCTGAGGTCGGTGGCGGCTTCAAGCATTTGAGGCTGCGGTCTCTACTGCGGAGGCCTGCTTGTTTCCTCGGTCAACGCATGTACAACGCCGTGTGGTCGCGGACGTGCGACCGCTCGCCAAGCAGTCCGCTCGGAGTTCTCAATGGGTACGGTTTAGAACGTGGCGGCGGTCGTAAAGAGTAGTGGTGAGTCCAAGCGAGGTTTGCTTCACCCAGATTGTTACTTGTGACCATTCCAGAAAATTGAGTCAGAACCTGCTGAAGACTGACAGCGTTATCCAGACGAGTGATGGTTAAGGGCGAGATTCTTGGACACTGTACTTTTGCCGATTTTACCATGTAGCATCCGAGACCCTGTGGAATGATCTACAGCCGTCCGTTGTGATAAGCTTAAACCTTAAACTTGCTGCTGCTCAACCTCTCTATCGAGACATGTCTTGTAGGTATCTTCGTTATCGATGGCGTGTTCCAACAGCTATGTGGTTTCATTGCGACAGTATCGGCACGGAAGTCCTGCGATCGCAGGAACACTCATTGTTGTGTTCTGTTGTGCTTCGGTGCGTATCCAGTCTCTCGGTGCTGGCTTACAGCCATAGCGCCACCGCTTTTCAGCACCAGCGAACCCAGGAGCAAGCTCAGAGCCACAATTCGCAATCGCGATTGATTGTGGACACCTTCTAGCTTAATATAATTCTGCTGTGATTCGACATTCACAGTCATACTGCGGTGATATGGTGACGATCTTTGCGGCGGCCAGCGGATGACTGCATTTGTGGCTTTGGTGGAGCACAGTAGTGCTTGAAGATCCTCGTATAAGCCAGCCATGTGTTGGTGTGTTCGCATTGACAAAGCCTTCTCCGGTTCAGAAGAGCTTCACGAAAATGTTTCAAAGTCCATCTGCTTGATCCTTGAGCCCGTTCTTGAGGAAATCTTCGCGTTCCACCTCGTGAGCGCCTTTCACTCTGAGACTTGCCATGAGGCTTGCACCTGCCCATGCTCCAAGACTTTCAACACCTCTTATTACGCCTCTGACAGGCTCATGACGTCCCTTCGCTTGCTCCTTCTCCGCCTTCAACGTGAGCGGCTCTTTAATGTCGTCGTGTACGCGATCCATGGCCGGTGTAGAATCCTGAATTGGCTTCTTGTACGTGCTGAGCGGTATATCTTGGTTGGCAACGCTTTCCAGTCTCGGACGCGCATTAGGCGACCGATCCTTAAGTGCAGGAGTGATGCGCTCCGTTGCGCTGCCATAATTGGACACCACGTCCCATCCACGCTCCGAGGAGAGACTCTGTAGCTCTTGAAGCAGGCGTTTCTTCAGACCGGGGAGACTGCCATAGGAACCAGCCAATACGATTCGACTGATGCAGAGCGACCTCAAGTCGACCGGTAAGGAAAGCAAAACCTGGTGTGCGAGCAGGTGGATTGGCAACTCTTCATCATCGTGCTCAGCGGGGTGAGTGCCAGATGCGAGCAGGACCCTCTCCGCTGGCTCGGCAAGTTTCTCAAAGAGAAGCGAGAACTTCTCGGTCGGCTGGCCTCCAGGCACTGGCAACTGGACGAGTGTGGTTTCCTCCGAATCGTCCGGGATTTTTGGTTGACACCACGCCATGCGCTGTGTAATGTCTTCAGCCTCTTCAAAAGTGACTTTGACCTCATCTTCACTAGGCACAGACCCTTCAATGATATTGCGCATTGATTTGGTAAGTTTTCGTCCCGCGCGCACAGATCTCCTTTGTGCAACCTCCTTGTACTCCCCAACAGCAGTGACGACAGTTTCCTGCCAACCAACATCAACCACGAGTGCATGTCGGAGGCCCGCGCTCACGCAGCACATAATCGTGTTTGAAAGCAAAGAGACCGAGGGCGGCTGAGACCAATGGCCAAAGATGACTTTCAAAGCGACGGAGATATATGGTGTCGGACACAGCGACGGCACTATGAGAACGACCTTGCGTGGCTTCGCATCGACTTGTAAGGAGTTCGTCTGTGCAGTTCGGAAGGCTCTCTCCAGCATGTCCTCCATCAAGCCTAGATGTGTCTTTCGACAGTCTCTGTTGTAGAGGTAGTAGCCCGCAGCCCACTTCTCCCTCAATCTGCAATGTCGAGTACTTTGCTTGTAGTCAGCGTTGTATTCGCGAAAGTCTCCTACTCTGCGGCCAGCATCCGGCGTGAATGGAATTGTGCATCGTGGCTTGCTCTCTCCCGCAAAGCCGGCAGAGAAAGATCGTTGATCGAGCTCGTAGATCAATACGTCTTCCTGCTCTGCGCGGAACGCACCTGGACTGCCATATTGAGAGGAGATACTGCGACCCAATATGGGCGTATGCGGACTCCGCGGTGAGTTGACACTGGCGCGTAGGTTGGAGCTGGAGGGTCGCGTGCGCGCTGAGGGTCGCTGGCGGTGGTCATAGTCGGTATGAGCGGTCACAGCCGCCATTATGAGCGACAGTGACCCTCGTCGGTTTCAGTATGCGGCCAAGTTTTGTGTTGTTGCTTCACATCTTGCTGGCCTCACTCCAAGCTCCAGCGCATCGCGAATCGTGAATTCCAATGGGCATGGGCCATGGGCCAGGGTTAGCAGAGTTTCGGGCGGGCTCGGCAATCGGCAGAAGGCCCGTGCGACAGCTTTGGAAGAAATCGAAAAATCCGCCTGCAAGCTTCAGGACCACCAGAGTAGAGCAGCAGTATCTGAAGAGTTACTGTCGCCTTCGATACCGATCACATTCTAGTCGCCGCAGTATAGCGGCAATACAGCGACAGGATGACGCTTTTCATCCTTAGCGAGACGTCGGCGGGCTACGCACTTTTCAAGGCCAAGGACAAGAAGCTGCTCAAGCGCGATGATATTGCTACAGAGGCTGCCACCGCCGAGGGCGCCTGCTCGCTGCTCAAGATGAAGGAGTTTCACAAGTTTGAGAGTGCTGCGGCCGCGTTGGAGGAAGCCGCAGCGTTGACAGAGGGAAAGGTAAGAGTTGAATGTATTGAGAGGACATGCAGAAAACTGCTAATTCGATCATCTCAAGGTCACACCGACCCTCGCCAACATGCTCAACTCGATCAAGGACGAGAAGAAGGTCTCGCTCGCTGTTGCTGACCCCAAGTTGGGCAATGCGATTGGCAAGTTGCCAGGCCTTCAAATCACACCCGTCTCCGACTCCAGCACTGCCGATGTATTCCGTGCCATTCGCGAACATCTCTCCTCCCTCATCCCAGGTCTCATGCCTGAGGATCTCGGAACCATGTCGCTTGGTCTTTCACACAGCTTGTCGCGGCACAAGTTGAAGTTCTCGCCAGATAAGGTGGATACCATGATCATTCAAGCCATTGCTCTGCTCGATGACCTGGACAAGGAGCTGAACACATATGCGATGAGGGTGAAGGAATGGTATGGATGGCACTTCCCAGAATTGGCCAAGATCATCAACGACAACCTTGCATACTCGCGACTCATCCTTGCAATGGGTATGCGATCAAATGCATCCAGCACCGACTTGTCAGATATCCTTCCAGAAGAGATTGAGACGTCAGTCAAAGGTGCAGCTGAAATCTCCATGGGCACTGAAATCACCGACGAGGATTTGGAGAACATTCAGGCATTGGCTGAACAGGTCGTTGGCTTCACCGAGTACAGAGCACAGCTTTCGTCATACCTATCTGCCCGTATGCAGGCCATCGCACCCAACCTTACCGCTCTCGTTGGCGAGCTTGTTGGAGCACGATTGATCGCACATGCCGGATCTTTGATGAACCTCGCAAAGTCACCTGCCTCCACCATACAAATTCTTGGCGCTGAGAAGGCACTTTTCCGCGCTCTCAAGACTAAGCACGACACACCAAAGTATGGTCTTATCTACCACGCATCTCTTATTGGGCAGGCGTCCGGCAAGAACAAAGGCAAGATCGCGCGTATGCTTGCGACGAAGTCAACACTTGGTCTGCGTGTCGATGCACTAAGTGATTGGGGTCAGATTGGCGAGGGCGAGAAGGAGGAGCCATCCGAGGAAGAAAAGTCAGCAATTGGTGTTGCAGGTCGTGCAATGGTTGAGCGAAGGCTAGCAGCACTTGAAGGCAAGCCCATAAGAGCAAATAACGTCGCCATCGGACCACAAGGCCAGCAGCAGCCCGGCAAGTGGTCGATCAAGGAGGCTCGAAAGTACAACCCTGATGCGGATGCAATCTCAGCAGATGCTCAGCCAGAGCTCACAAATGGCGAGCCATCATCGGGTAAGAAGCGCAAGCTGGTCGAGGAGGTTGATGCCACCACAGCCGCTGAGGAAGATGACGAGGACGAGGACGACGATGCAGGCGAGACGACCGTCGCAACCATCAACGGCGACTCAAAGAAGAAGGGCGAGACCTCGGAAGAGCGCGCAGCACGGAAAGCAGCAAAGGCCGCAAAGAAAGCCGAAAAGGCGGCGAAGAAGGCCAAGAAAGCAGAAAAGGAAGCCAAGAAGGAAAAGGACAGCAAGAAGCGAAAAGCCGACGACGAGGAAGAACCCAAGAAGAAGAAGCACAAGAAGAGCAAGGAGTAGATTGCCTGCGTCTTTGAAGGTTTCGATGATTGAGGGACTGCTTTCTTGCGAGTCGAGCATTTTCTGGCGTCTATTTCTTGGCTTGGCGTTCTTCGATCATGGTGGTGGTGATGAGCATGGGAGCTCAATGGCGCATATAAGGCGTCTTTCGTTCGAGGATTATGTGAATGACCAATCATGGCCCAATTACTGTAAAAAGCTGTGAACCATACATGTACTTTGTTGTGGTGTAGGCAGCATAGCTGCGATGAAATTTAGCCTCACGGCTGTTGAGAACAAGAACGCTTCAATAACGTCTGACTCTATGATCTTATCTTGCTACGAATCACAGCTCAGGTTCGAGCACATCTCTGAATGCGGAAGACTATGGTAACCAAACACCTTAGTGGTGTTCATCGATGAGGATTCAACAGCACCTAAATTAAGTGTTTCGCCACAGTCTCCGACTCATTCGGCTAGGAAGACTAATTGCTATATACGTCCTTCAGAGGGCACATTCTCAACAATCATTCTCGCTCGAATGACAGGCCTCGTAAGTCCGCCAGCAATGGTGGCTTAGGTAAAAGTCGGAAGCTTCACGCCCTCTTACAAAAGATCTATGTTGGAGAGTGCGACGCGACGATGTGCTTTGCTGCTCTGTAATTTCGAGCGTGGGCGATTTGCTTTGTTTTGATCTTCTCGCCCAGATGAGGAGCATACCGTGAACGATACTTTTGAACTTCAGATTCATTGTTAATACAAAGATCTTGGTTCCTGGTCGTTGAATTGTGGACGTCAGTCTTCATTTTTGACCATCTCAATCTTCCGTGACAACCGGTCGTCATGTACACAACCAGAAGACCTCGATCTTGACAATCATTCTCGCTCAGATAACAAGCCTCGTAAGTCCGTCAGCGGTCGTGGCTTAGGTCAAAGTCGAACGCTTGAACCATTCAGCGACAGCTATTAAGATGTTGCGTGGTCGGACGGCTGTTGGACTGGTACATTCGAGCGAGGGCAATTGTTTTGTTCTGATCTTTTCTTGTATCAGACCTACGTGTATCTCGAGGACAACTTCAACGGCTTCTTCTTCAGATTAATAGATCTTAATTTTCAAGTCTATGATCGTTGTCATTAGTATTCGTTCTTGGAGGAGCTCAATTGCAACCTGAGAGTAGTTTTGATATACGCGCTCAAAATTTCTCGGTCTCGACAATCATTCTCGCTCGAATGACGGGCCTTAAAAGCTCACTAGCGATAGTGGCTCAGGTCGAAGAGGTTTGCCGGCGCAGCTTTTTATCGTGAACAGCTTCCACATGCTGTGGAAAGTCGCCTCGATGCCCTCGGGCGCTGATTCGAGCGGGGGCCATTTGTTTTGATCTTTTTGTTCAGGATCATGGGCATCCTCTATGGCTTCAATGCCCTTGGCTTTGGAATGTAAGCCTTTAGACCTGGGTCGTCCAGATCGCCTTCGGAGACCAGGCTTTATGTACGATGAGGAATACCCAACTTCTCGACAATCATTCTCGCTCGAATGACAGGCCTAGTAAGTCCAACAGCAATGGCGGCTCATGCTGAAGAGGGATCGCTAGAGGTATCTTGGGGTCGCGAAGGGGTCTCGCGTCATGTGGTAGCTGTGCAATTTCTCATTCATTCGAGCGAGGGCGATTTGCTTTTGCTCTTTTTGTATGAAGCCATGAGCTTCTTACTGTGACTTGACTCGTATGGTGATTCTGTGAAAGTGGCTCTGTCGGCTCGCAATGGTATCCGATGTGGCCAGATGAAGCGGCAAAGGGCGCTTTTGACTGTGTCGATTTGCGCCGTTCTCTCAGCAGAGATGAACTCAGTGGCTCGTAAAGAGCAAGCTTTAAATATGTCCTAGACACCCAGCGCTCTCGACAATCATTCTCGCTCGAATGATAGGTCTCGTAAGTCCATTTGCAATGATGGCTCAGGCCAATGAGCAAGTAGCTAGATGGTCCACGTCACGAGGAGTCCCGTGATCTGGTACCAGGTAGATATGTGGTCATTCGAGCGTGGGCGATTGTTTTGATCTTTTGGTCGTGATTCATGAGCATCTTTTGCGAGCTCTGAGTTCTGAGGCGACTCATTTTCGGGGAGCATGTCCCATTTTGTGTTCGAAGTAGCAAATGCATTTTCGAGCGGTCGGCGCACTCCCTGCTATGGAATGATATCTTTTGCATGTAAGGCGCGATGCACAGATCAGACTTTCGGCTGCATTGGTCATTGATGTTTGTGCTAGCCGTAAGATACTCTGACCCGCTCGAGGAGTTGATTGAGACTCAAATGGATTAGAAAGTTCCATGCTCGCGAGCAACGGGTTAAGGAGTTCCGCCGGCTCTCATTTTGCGAAGGCAGAGGCCTGGCTTATTCGAGCAGACTAGGCTGGAGGACCTGTGATGTATGCCCTTGTGTGGCATTACTCATTCTCAAGATCCGAAGTGCGATTCTACTGCCGCGCAAGCAGTATTCATGTTCGCGTGTGGCCTTGCACGCGCTGCATCGTGACGCAGGGTATGATCTCGGCCTTTTGAAGATCTGAAAGTGCATGTGCCGTATTTGTCCCGACCTCGCATTCACTGCTCATTCATGATATATTTACACCATCCCAGTGCGCTCTCTATTTCCGATGATGTCTCCGTTCCGCAATGCCTCTCCTCCCCACATCACCTATCGCCTCTTTCCCTCTATGACTGCTGACCAAAAGCATTCGCCCTCTCATCCTCAAGCTTGGCGTAGAACAAATCACGACGGCGGACAGATGGGACATGGAAGCCTAATTTCGCACAATTAGCTCCGGTGCGTGAAGTGGCATCGCATTCGTGGCCGTTCTCGTCGTGGAAGAAATTCTCGCTCGTTCGCTTTCTTACGTACCGTACCACCAGAAGTATCCGCAAGCGGTTCCGAGACCTGTGAGAACATGTCAGCCAACTCCATACTACCCGGAAAGCACTATGTTCCAGCCATTGAGGTGTTCTGAAGCATACCGAAAGCAACGGAAAGGTCAAGGACCAGTCCTCTGCGGAGCATCTAAAGAATGGTCAGCCCAGCTCGACGCGGTCGCAGATGATGGTGTATCTCCTTACTCCAGTGATTGGCTTCACAGGCATTTTCGCGATTGTGAAGGAGGGTTCTTTGTATGGTATGGGTGTAGTCTCGTGCTCGGAGGTGCACAGAGAGAGATGTCGTTGCTGTCGACCGGGTCTTGGCGTGATTGACGGAACGCTGATTGGTTGTCGGGAAAGAACGGGGATGGTGCGATGACGCTCACTTACCTTACACTTCTACACTTCCACTTTCACTTTCACGAGGTCAGAATCTCTACAAAAGAGTGTCCGAGAGTGAAGAGATGTATAAGGAGCTATGGAGATATGATGTCGGTGTCAAGTATCTACTTGGATGCGACACTGAATTCACAGCAGATGAACGCGAACATATCAAATCAATCTTTCTAGCACTCATTGGTCGGCGAGTCTAGCAATGCCTCGAGACACACTCACGATCGCGCATTTTCGCAGAAAACTTACGGTCCATGTAGACGTATGCAGACCGTGGCTCGTTGCTAGCACTAGTCCTAAGACAGCCAGCGTTGTTCGACCATGCAGCAACACATCTCCAAACTCGATGCATTTAGGACGGCGTAGGAGCTTTATCATGTCCGCATATCGAGCGAGTGTATCATAGCCTTGTGCTGTGACTTCAAAATGCATATTGACAGTTGCTCTAACCGAGTATGTGTGCGACCGTTTAGCCAGCCCAAAGTCCATGACACCTTCAGCCGGGCCAAACGCTTCTCGACAGGTGTTTAGTTTTCTCCTTGCGGCATTGAGAGCGGCATTGAGAACTCCAGATCGAATTGCAAGCTGTATACCTTGCTGTGGGTTTCTGTTCCACAGTAGCATCGTCTCGGAAGCATAGCTTTTGACACATCGGGACGTCGACTCGCTTTCAGACGGCGTAAGAATGATGTGATCGCTGCTCTCTTCATCGCGTTACGTAGGAAAGCGCCTGTGTAATGCCTTATTGCCCTTTAGTGTTGCCCATAGTGTTTTGCACGCGAGTCATGCAGTAGGACCTAGATATCGACCCTCGCTCTCATGCTGCCGACCTCTTTGCAACCGCAGCCGGGTACTCGGAAAGCGTTATATCGGAGTAGGGCTCACTGCTGCTCAATGTCAGTGCACAAGTATGAGAATACCGACTGAGTCAGTCGCATCCTGCTTTTGCAATGCCACAGCCTTGCTCAAAGCCCGGCGTTCATTAGTCCTGTGTCCTGGCCCCTTGAAATCCAAAAGTGTTCTAGAAATACCGGCATTCGATTGGAGCCGTTCGTAAGCATTTTTGACCTTCAACCTTTGGCCTTAGTCTTCATCGTGTATCTCTGTGAATCGTGGTTGCTACGACACCTCCAATAGCATGTAATGTTTGAAGCAATGATAAGACGGTTTCGTCTCCAGCTGCGGAGAGCCTGGGAACATGGTCGCAAGGCTAGCTTGACATGAGGCCGACTTGGATTGAGTGGGACGCTCGTAAGAAACCCGAAGTTTTTGGCTTTTTCCAATGGTCGTCCGAACCCAGGCACAACGTGGCGCCGTGGTCAAGTTCTATAAGCCTACATCATGCTCTGCCATCCTGGTTGTAAATGGGCTGACCAGGCGCTCTCCTCGTTCAGGTGCCAGCTCAGGAGCTTGGTCGACGATGCGGACTGCCTTCTGCCGGCCCCGCAGGATTGTAGACTCGGGATTACCTGTTGTATATGCGGACTCAAATTCCGTGCCGGCGTTCGAAGCTCATTATATCCGGGCACGAAGTCTCCAGAAGACTCGGCCGTGACACTTGTAAATGAGCCTAGGGTTATCAGTCATCGCATTGTCCTCATTGAGCTCCTTGAGGTCGACTCTGTTCTTGCCTTCAACCCAAGTCGCCAAAAGGAGCGTGTAGATGCGTATCTTTCGGCCGTTTCATATCTGGCGTCTACATGAAGACAACAAGATTATGATTTATGGCCGGTTTCTGCAGATTAGTCATACTTTTTGTCAATAAAAGAGATATTCCTACTAGACGCGGAAGCGCGAGCTGAAGTAGGTTGTCGCAATAGCAAGGCTTTCAGATGCGGCCAATTCGACTTGCAGGTTTTGATTCGTGAATTGCGTTTGATTGAACTCTCCACATACGGCTGAGCCTATCTGGCGTGCACATCAGACCGACTTTCCGTCTGTGCACAAATTTCGAACCCTGACGAGGGCCCGGACAGTCGGTCTGAACAATCACCCGCATTCAAACTCCACCTTTTCGGATCTTGTCATCGGCAGAGCTCCTTGTTTGGGCATGCGCTGGTCGTAGACACGGCAAATGAAGGCATTCTTCCAGTATTGCGCATTTTGTGTGTTGGTATGTCCCAGAAGGGAGATTAGATATGCCGAAACGGAATTATGCCTTCATTGGTTCTTCGCCAACATAGTGAAGGTAAGCACCCAAGAGCTTGATACCTTCGATATAGTTGCGGCGATCAAGCTTCTCATTTATAGAATGAGCGGCATCTGTCGAGGAGCCCATCGGCAACAGAAGGACATTCTTGCCTGTAGCTTGCTCGAATGTCAAAGTCACCGGTATACTTCCACCTTCCCTGGTAAGATCTGGCTTGACCTTCCACACGTCTTCCACAGCCTTGGCAGCGGCGGTAAAGTTCCAGTGCTTCGGTGACGCAACCCACCACTTGCCAGCATGCTGTAGATAACAGTTTAGAGTATTCTTCGACCCAAGCTGCTTGAACACCTTGTCTACGTGAGCGAAAACGAGCTTGTCAACCTCTGGAGGCTCCATATCTGGCACGGTTCGGATGGAAAACTTGCCGACCACCTTTGCAGGAATTACGGTCTTCGCTCCAGGCTGCGAGAAAGCGCCCTCTACACCGTGAAGTGACAGAGACGGGAATCGCCAGCGACCCATGAGCGTACGCTCCTTGTCAGGAAAGATGCCTGTCTTGCTTCCGAGGGACTCGTAGAGGTTGTCCATCTCGAAGGCGATGTCCTTGTACAGCGCCTGCTCCTCCTTGGTCACTGGTGCTACGAGCTCCTTGATACCAGGAATCAAGATATTGCCATCAGTATCCACGAGGCTGCCCATGACGCGGACGAGGTCTGTCATAGGTTCTTGAGCAGTACCCCCGAAGACTCCAGAATGCAGATCCTGGCCAGGACCACTTATCTCGATGGAGTAGTACGAGCAGCCTCGTAGACCATAGGTCAGACAGGGCTTCTCCGTACCCAGCCAGTAGTTGTCGCTGATACAGACAGCGTCCGCGTCAGCAAAGAACTTTCCTGGCTTACACTCGGCAATGATGAAGTCGTCGAGACCCTCCGATCCATACTCCTCCATGCCTTCGAAACACATAAGTAAGTTGACGGGGAAGTCGATGCCTGCTTTCTGATGCGCCTCAATCACATTCACCCATCCTAGCACTGGTCCCTTGTCGTCAGTGCTCCCGCGACCATACATTCGACCCTTGTCGTCGATGCTGAGCTTGAACGGCTCCGTGGCCCACCCGTCTGACAACTCTGCAGGTTGAACATCGTAGTGACCGTATACCAGGATGGTCCGCTTGCTTTCGTCCTTCTTGTCCGGATATCGCCCGATGATCGCTGGAGGTAGCTCCAAGTGTTCCTTGTGTGGCTGCTTGCCCAATGGCCGAGCCTCCATGTGTGCACCGAGTGCTTCAAGCTGGTCCTTGAGATACAAGCCCATCTTCACCACATCTTGCCGTCTTGCCTCATCTGCTGAAATGGAAGGAATAGCCACAGCCTTTCGCAGGCGGTCGATGAATGGTTCCGCCAAGGAATCAACGGTATCGTAGAAGTTCTTGAGGTTCGGTGCCATGTTGGGCGATGGCTGCGAGCGGTACAGATAAGGCCACACAGGCGTGCTTTCGAATTTTCTGCCAATTGACACCGGATGTCTTGTAAGAGTTCGCTGGACAGTAGCTGTGATGGTCGGCCGCAATGGTCGTGTAAACATGAATGTTTTAGCAATGGTCCCTACTGCCGCTGGAGGGACAATCTAAGTATAGTGGGGCCTGCCGAGACCAGGTTAGCGTGTTTACTTAAGCCGATGCCAAGCGGAACAACTTCGCGTCCCTTGCCATTGGCCAGACATTGCAGATCAGAGGACAAAGCACATATCAGATCAACCAGACGGCATCGACATAGAGACATCATCATGGCGCGGTAATGCCGCTCTTGTTCCGTCTCCCTGGACGCTGGACGCGGCGAAGGGCGCGAAGGTCTCGCATGGCCCTGCAAAGCACCATTCTCCTAGTCCTCCTACTGGTCGTGGTACCCCTATACATCATCTACAAGCCACCAAAAGTAGTCATCAGCTACTTCCAGAATCGCTTTCCTGAAGTTCTGTTCCAGGTCGAGTCTGGCAAAAATATCATAGCATTGACAATCGATGATGCGCCGAGCCTCTATACCAACCAGATCTTGGACATCCTGAAGGAGAACCACGCGAGTGCGACATTCTTTGTCATTGGCAACCAGGTCCCTCAGCATGAGACTGTACTTTCAGAGATCGTGAAAGCCGGGTCGGAATTAGGCAACCATGCCATGCATGACGAGCCATCAGTCAAGCTGCCAAGCTCGACTTTAGAGGAAGAAATTCATCAGGTCGATGAATACATTGAGCATGCCTATGAAAGCGCAGGGAAGGAGCGCGAGGCTCGGTACTTCCGCCCAGGATCTGGAGTCTTCAGTCGAAGAATTCTGGACGTGGCATCGATGGCCAACTATAAGACTGTGCTGGGCAGCATCTATCCACATGATCCCTTCATCCCATATTGGCGTGTTAATGCCTGGCACATTCTCAGCATGCTTCGACCTGGTGGAATCATAATATGTCACGATCGGAGGTCATGGAGCGTGCCGATGCTGAAAAAGGTGGTGCCGGAGATGAAGAAGCGAGGCTACCAAGTGGTCTCGATTTCGAAATTCTTGGAGCTTGCAAAGACCTGAAATGCTTCATCTGCCCATATCAGGCTGACCGGTACTATCTGTAATGGCACCATCTACAACCAACTCCTGCCCGGTCACATAGCCTGCCTCATTGGAGCAGAGGTAGAGAGCCGCATGCGCAATATCCCAAACAGTGCCCATCTTCCCAGTCGGGCTCTGTTTGTCGCGAACCTTTCTATATCCCTCCTGGTCTCCACCAGCGTACTTATCGGCAAGCACGCTCACAAGAGGCGAGTCGATCAGACCTGGCACTATAGTATTGAGTCGAACCTTGCCACCTGTCCTTTGGGCATATATAACAGCCGTCGTCTTGGTAAACTGTATTACCGCAGCTTTCGTGGCTGCATAGCCTACTTGCGGCTTGCCAATATACCTCAGACCGGCGATCGAGGACACACTAAGGACTGCACCACCCGTGACTTGCTTCTCCATGATTGGAAGCACGAGGTGACACATCAGATACACAGACTTCAAATTGATATCTGTCTGGCCATCCCAAGCCTCTTCAGAAAGTTCGGCAGGTCCTCCCGGCTCGGATTTTCCGACATTGTTGACGAGGACATCGATACGGCCATGCTTTTCCATGCAAGCATTGACAAATGCTTCGCAAGCAGACTTCTTGGTCACGTCCTGGCAATACACTCAGCATGGCTAGGAACGAGGAGATTGATTGCGGAGGAATGATAGCTTTGAAAACATACTGTAACCTGCTGGAACACGTCGACCGGCTTCTGTCCTTTGCTTCTAGCTGGATGAAATTGAGTTTCCTTCTCATTGTTTATATTCTCGGCTGCCTTGTTCGCTGCCTCTAGATTGATATCGCATCCGAATACGACAGCTCCTTGCCGGGCCATAATGGCAGCCATTGCCGTTCCATTTCCATACCCATCGCGAACAGCTCCAATGCCAGTAAGTAGCACGACTTTGCCGGTGTAGTCGAAAAGTGGCATATTTGAGAATGGATATTTTCATACAATCAACTATGCGGATACGATTCTCATTGACTATATCTCTACAATGCGAGTTGAAGCCAATTGCGGGGAGGCTTGCCTTTACGGGCTACACAGGGCTTGATCCGATTCCGACGTACAGTTGCGATATCGGACTCTCAAGTCTGTTCATTCATCATCATTCATGGTCCTAGATAGGTTGATGCTAGACCTTGTGGCTAAAAGCCATGCTAAGTAATGAATAGTCAGACATCATGAGTTTATTAAGCATATCTCATCGCCAAGCGGGAAATGCACTTCCTCTCAAGACCTTCCTTAACTGCTCTTCGCACCCTTGAAGGCCTTCTCTGAACTTCCTTGCGGCAGTCGGCGTCTTCGCTTTCGACGCGAACCACTTGGACACTCGCACAGACTTATGCGGTGCCAGATCATGCGACACGGCTTCGACACGTTCCATAGCCACGGGAACATGTGAGGCGGCAAATGTCGGCGATAGCATGATTGGGATCTCATCCTCGACACGCTTCACGGGATGAGGCTTGCTCTTCTTCTGCAGCGGTTTGAGTGCGTCATCCCAGGTGCCCGCGATGAGCTCTATGTCTTCCAGATCGAGCTCCTCAATCGTTGGCTTGTGGGCCGCGATGAATGTACTGATGTCAATGGCTGGAGTAGCAATGCCTCCGACCTTGAACTTCTTCAGCCTGGGAAAGTGTAGCGGCCTCTCAGCCTTGCGACAGCTTGTTGCTGGTCGCGGTCTCGTATCTTGTTGAGCGAGAGCAGGATGCTGGCCCTCTGGGACTGCCCTTGATACAGGTCGCTTTATTGGCAACGGTCCCTTTAGTCCAACCCATCGGAAGTGGAAGCTCTCTAGATTAGACTGAAAATTACGTAGATAGGTCTGGAGTAGTTTAGTTTGGTTCGGTTCTGGAGACGATCCTTCGGCAGCTGGTAGGTGGATGGCGTTGACTTTCAAATGCTTAATCCGAGACCAGCGCGCTGCTGATCTTGGTGATGCTCCAAAGCCCAGCAAAGGCGAAAGGTAAATGAGACCCCCAGGGTGGATTGGTGCAAGAGTTAGACCGGTGAGAGCGTTCAGGGAGTTCTTCTCCACGGCGATACGCAGCGAGATCAGGGCATAGTCGACAATGGTCCGGCTGTATCGGTTGGTAACATCGTAACCTGGACAGTTGACTACCAGATGCTCCAGGTTGATGAAGGAAGAGAACGCCCGAACGAAAGCAGGTACATTTGTGGCTGCGTGAAATAGTGCAGGGTATTGTCGGGAGAGTATTTCGGTCGTTCCAAGGTCTCCATATTTCGGCCTCCTGCTCGAGAAGTCTTGCAGTTGAGGAGTGTATGTGAAGCTGAGCTCGGCACCTGTCTCGGGCTCGATTAGGGGTGGTAAAATCGTGTCTGGCGTATGTGGCAAGTTGAATCGTAATGTTTTAACGTAGAACCCGAGTCTGTCTAGCTCGACCAACTTCGAAGGCTTGGTGAAAGTGTTGGTCTTGAAAGTAATGGTCGTGTCGGAGAACAGCGCCGGCGCCGCTCGCACAGAGAAGTCATGACAGGCCAGTCGCAGACTTGCCAGATCCTTCTTCGGCAGAATCGAAAGGAAGGTCTCTCGGCACTTGTCTTCGAGCCAGAATTTTAGGAACGTGCTGCTGTCGCAAAGCACAAAGCTGCAGACTGATGCATAGCTTTCGACGGCTGTTCATGGTACCTGCGTTAGAGTCGGATCGCAACATTGAGTAGGGTGTGTGGGTGTACGCGTACATCGATCACTACTGGTATCGATCTCTCCAAATAATAGCCTGCTGCCTCCACTTCGTGAGGTCCCAGCTGACGTGGCCGATGCTGCCGAAGATACGGTCGAGAAGGAAGCTGACGGCTTGCTAGCCAGGACAACTGGTGTATGTCTGTCCTGCTTGCAATTCATTATGACTGTAGTAGCTCATGGAGTCATACAATGCCCCAAGATCGAAATAAGAATGCGATCGCGATCGTAAGTTCGCCCAGCGAAGAATGAAAGGTGTGAACCGTCTGTGACCCGGGCATCGCAACGGGTAGAGTTTTCAACTTCATCCTACCTGCCGACTTCTTCACCGGCAAATGCATGTTGTGTCTCCATTCTACTTGCTGGCTGCATGAGGAGTGAGTCACAATATGGTCTCGAATGGCGGAGAGATACAGAAACGCTGGAGTCTCCATGCAGGACAAGGAGATCGTCAACACAAGTAGACACGACCACATCGCGAAAGTAGAACGGTATAGACGTGATGTTTGGCGGGCGGTCGCAAAGAGGCTGGGAGCTGTGTTTCAAGCGGGCTGTTGTCCAATCGGGTCGGCAAAATGTGCTGGATAAGCGTGTTATGCATGCAAAGCTACTGCAGCTGTGAACTGAAACCGGTCGAGTCCGCCTATAAATCCCGCAAAGGCGAAACTGTCGCGTGTAGGTGCTCAAAGCGTGCAAGCTATTGTTTGTTTCTGTATTTGTTCAATTGTAAGATGTGGGAGGAGGAGAGGACGTGAGTGCAAGAGGAAAGGTGTGAAAGTCAAAGCGCGCGTCAATCCCGACGTCACCTGCTTGTTCTTGCTTTGCGGGCACCATGTGCCAAGCTATAGTTTGGTACAAGACGCGTGAACGCCTTTCGACCGTGGTCGTGTATTGATGCTAGTGTTTGGTACTTCGCGTGGTTTTCACGTGCTAGTATGCCTGAACTATGCGATTCTTTTCTCCGAAGTGGACTGCTCCACTCCACTCGGGCTGGAGTAGGGTGATCTTTGCACCCAGTTCACGACGCCCTGGTGTGACTGTGCAATGCAGACCATATTTCATGAAGCAGTCGAGTGTCGAAATGCCGCCGGAGTTCTACAGAGGGACGAGATGGCAGCCGAGAAGGCCGCGACCTCCCCAATTGCGTCGCGGAGTTAGGCGTAGCTCCTGGCCTTGCGATGGGGTTCCCTCTCCGTCTCGTAGAATCTTTACCAGAATGGGTCGCTAGTATTTACGGGTCAGCACCGACAGGAAGGCATTGCCTCTGTGACTTACATTCTCATTCTGCTGTACGACCTCTGCAACCTTCGTGAGTCTTTCGTGGTTTGTCCAGCTTGCTGTGCCAAATCTCGTAACGCGATCCCCAACCTTCAAACCGGCTTGGTCTGCCGGGCTATTCGGGACAATCGAATTCACCTTCGCGAACGGAGGCTCGACAACTGGGGCTGCCGAGCTGCCGGTTGAAGATGGTAGGCCTCTGGACTGCAGCGAAGGAAGGTCTTCGGCTGCTTTTCCAGCTGCAAACTGTTCATGTACAGCGTCTTCCAGTCTTGACATAACTGCCTTGTGATCATTCTTCAAACGTACAATTCGTGCTCTTGTTGTTCGGATTTGCGCTACATCGATGTCCGCTCGAGGGAATCCGTCGCGATCGGTGAGTGGTGTCTGCATATTGACGCCATGCTGGACTTCAGTCAGAATATCACCCGAAGCCATAGTCATCACCTGCCCTTACCGAGTCTAGCACTGAGCCGAGTGCGGACAACTCTGCCTCGATGTTGTCCTTGTGTGCCACAAGCTCTTGCAGCGACTTCTTCTCGACATATCCGTTTGAGAGTCCTTGCGAATGCGGGCCAGACGCCACGGTAGGCGCGTGCAGATCGTCCATTCTGAGTCCCATTGATCCTATTTCCGAACAGTCTGAGGCGTATTCGGCTTTCAGCTGTGTCTGTTGTGGTAGATGATGGCTTAAGGCAGCGAAACAGAGCGTAATGTAGATGACCTACGCTGCGGGGCACCGCGTTCCTCTCACGACTTCGAAGCTACAATTGTGGGATTCTGGCAACAATTTTGGTCGCGCCGTGGGTGCTCTTCCAATGTTGAAGAAAGTACGGAGTCTATGTCCTGTACAGCGTGTACAGATTCCGATTGCGTGGTAATACGAACAAGCAGCAACAAAGGCTGGAGAGGAGACGGACACAGCTCCGAGCAGAAACGGAATGCCGGGACGCGACGCGGTACGGCAAGGATCTAGCGTGAGGTTGCATGGCATGGCCAATGGTCCAAACCTTCACAATCTTTCTCGCGTTCTGTCCTCGACCTCAGAATGCTCCTGTTCTCGCTCGACACTACCACCTACTGGACCACTCTTTTCGCGAGCGAGCAGGGAATTGATATTGGATCTGCGGAGAATCAATGGGCTCGCTCGCTGTTCCTCGATGGGATGGATTTGCCTCACAATGACGTTAGAAGAGCAAGGTAATGTTTCTCCGAGATACGTCAATTCTCCAGAGCTGCTTTGTCCTCATATGAGCACGCGTGTACGTGGTTTCGGCGTCATCGGACGAGTTCATTGGTCGCGAGAGCAGAGCACGAGCTGTACTCGCTGCCGTAACCACAGCCTCCAGGTAGGGCACGAGAGCGGGCATATAAATGTCTTGCTGCTTCTTTCATTCCGCTCACCACTTGTTCTGAGCTTCAGTTGCCGGACTGCAGCATAGTCGAATCATGGCTTCTCAAACAATTTCAACCGGGCTGGAAAAGCTTCAGCAGACCGTCAATGGCGGACCCGAAAGTGCAAAGCTACAGGACATCGCAAAGGACACCAGAGACGTACATGATCCGAAATTCCAGCTTACCACAGATTATGGTGTGAAGCAGTCTAATACAGGTATGTCGATACCATCGCTCACGCCGCTTCAGAAGATGATCAGACTGACAGTACTAGATGACTGGCTCAAGGTGGCAACTGATGACCGCATCGGCCCTCAACTCTTGGAAGACCACGCGGCAAGAGAAAAAATCAACCACTTCGACCACGAGCGTATACCAGAACGAGTCGTACATGCCCGCGGCGCAGGTGCTTTTGGTACCTTCAAGCTCCATAAGTCGCTAGAGCCGTACACATCAGCGAAGACATTGACGGACACATCACGAACAACGCCGGTCTTCGTTCGCTTCTCCACCGTACTAGGAAGCCGTGGCAGCGCAGACACGGTTCGTGATGTACGCGGCTTCGCTATCAAGCACTACACACCGGAGGGCAATTGGGACGTTGTGGGCAACAACGTAAGTACGACGAAAGCTTCGGCTCGATTGAACACTTACTGACTTGGACACAGATTCCTGTCTTCTTCATTCAAGACGCGATCAAGTTTCCAGACGTGATCCATGCTGGCAAACCTGAGCCGCACAACGAAGTTCCACAGGCACAGACCGCGCACAACAACTTCTGGGACTTCCAGTACCTGCACACAGAAGCTACTCACATGTTCATGTGGACGCAGTCTGATCGAGCTATTCCTCGCTCTTACCGGATGATGCAGGGCTTTGGTGTCAATACCTTCACCTTGATCAACGACAAGCAGGAGCGTTTCTTTGTCAAGTTCCACTGGACGCCACATCTTGGTGTTCACAGCTTGGTGTGGGATGAAGCTCTGAAGCTGGCAGGGCAGAACCCTGACTTCCACCGAGTCGACTTATGGGAAGCCATCGAGAGCGGAGCATATCCAAAGTGGGACTTCGGTGTTCAGGTCATTCCTGAAAGCGAGCAGGACAACTTCGAATTCGACATTCTCGACGCTACCAAAGTCTGGCCCGAAGACATTGTGCCGGTGCAATACGTGGGCGAGCTAGAGCTCAACCGCAACCCAGACGAATACTTTCCCCAGACGGAACAAGTTGCCTTCTGCACAGGTCACCTTGTGCCTGGCATCGGCTTCTCGGACGATCCACTGCTCCAAGGCCGCAATTTCAGCTACCAAGACACGCAGCTATCTCGTCTTGGCATCAACTTCCAGGAACTGCCGATTAATCGCCCTGTGTGTCCAGTAATGAGCAACAACAGGGATGGTCAGCTACGGCACACAATCACCAAAGGTACTGTGAACTACTGGCCCAACAGATACGGTGCCGCGCCACCAGCGAAGCCAGAGGAGTCCTTTATCGATTATCCTCAGAAGGTCATTGGAATGAAAGCTCGCTTGAGGTCCAAGAAGTTCTCCGAGCACTTCAACCAAGCCCAGCTCTTCTACAACTCTCTATCTGAGCCTGAGAAGCAGCATGTCGCGTTTGCTCTGTCCTTCGAGCTTGATCATTGCGAGGACCCAACTGTCTACGAGCGAATGTCTCAGCGTCTCGCTGACATCGACTTGAGTCTCGCACAGCAAGTCGCCGAACTGGTCGGTGCTTCGATCCCAGAAAAGCAAGGCCGACCGAACCACGGAAAGAAAGCCAAGGGCCTTAGCCAGACCGAGTTCCCTGGCAAGACGCCTACCATCGAGACTCGGCGTGTCGCGATCATCATTGCTGATGGTTACGACAGAACTGCTTACGACGGCATCGTCACAGCACTAAAGGCCTGCCAAGCGTTGCCTTTCACGATCGCGCCGCGACGTACACCTATCTATGCAGCCGGGGAGAGCAAGGAGAACAGCAAGGGTGTAACACCGGATCATCACCTCGAGGGCATGCGAAGTACCATGTTCGACTCCGTCTTTGTTCCCGGAGGTGCAACTTCCGTCCAAACACTTCGAAAGAATGGTCGCGCCCTTCACTGGGTTCGTGAGGCTTTCGCTCACCTCAAGGCCATTGGTGCTGTGGGCGAAGCTGTCGATTTCGTCAGAGACGCATGTCAGCTACCGGGAGTGGAGTTCTCAACAAGCGAAGCAGTCACTGACAGCTTTGGCGTCGTCACTGCTGCCAAGGTGCAGCCAACGTCCTTCAAAGAGACTATTAACATGGCGAAGGGAGCTGTCGACTTTGTCGACGCTTACTTCTACGAGATCTCGCAGCACAGGAACTTCGAGCGTGAACTGAAGGGCTTCCCGATGATGGTGGCATACTAAGGTCCTGTAACAATGTAATTATAATTACCATGATACCACGAATGCGAATGATTTGTTCAAACTCTGCTTCCACCTAGCTTTTCTCGTTCTGGGTCGATCTTCATGTCTGTCTTTACACTGCATCGACACGAACACGATCTCAAGTTCCAACTCCATCAATACGACACGACAGCGATTACTGTTTTAAGAATTAGGAAAGATTTATCTTTGTCATTGCCTCGAAACGCGGCACGGCACATGCATTCAACTGAATAGGTATAAAAAAGATGTCAGAGTAGTACTCTACAAGGTACAATGCTTTCCATTGCTCCGCGACTCGCTCACGCAAAAATCCTGAAACACATAACCGTCGCGCTCCTCCCGACTCCAATGACTATGCTGCAGCTTCCCCTGCGCGACCTTCAACAACATGAAACACTGCCATCTCGCACCTCGCTGACGCTTGCGATTGCCATTCCGGCTGCTCAGTAAATAAGGGTTTTACGATCGAAGTGGCTTGGTCATCATGCGTTACTACTCTTGAGGCTTGTCAACGTTGGATAGAAATCTTAGTCTGTCGCTAGATGTGCTGGATGAGCTGCCTGATCGTGCTGACTTGTTGACTGCTTCGATTGTCTCTGGTGGTGATGGGTATCTTTGCGAAGAGGTTGCAGATGTTGGAGATGCTGGCTCTGCCCAGATGGCGCCGTTGACGGGACCTAGGCTGAGGTATGTGGATTCTCTTCTTGGTGCAGACATTGTTGCGTGTGCAAGGTTGCTTAAGTGATAGTGATGAAGAGAGTGTTTTGTGTAGCGTTGACAGCTTTTATGGACCTTTTTGATTCGGACTGAGAGTTGACCTGAGATCGAAGGACTCAGGCACCTACCTAGGCATCTTTATACAGCTATCGTGATGCTGTATTCGTGGAATGATCCAGCACGCATGTGGAAGGTAACGACTCGCTATCGATCGTAGTCTGACGATAGTGGCCTATAGTCACGATCACAGGCCTATGAGACGATAAAGTCGACCTCCATTCGAAAGCCATCCGTCTGTCCAGACGAGCTTGAACGAAAAGCATTCGGAGGCAGTCCCGGGAATAAAAGCATCGTGACCAATGCGGTGCTGCTATTCGACCGGCTGGCGCGCTTGTCCTCGGCATACAGCCAGCTGACTGATTTTGCGGAGAACCCACGTCGATTCTGGGGTGTAGCTACAGCTTTCGTAATAGTTGACATAGAAGCGTGACGTCTCTTTTGGCTGTAGAGGATGACGCGCAGTCTGGGCAATTCGCAACTTGTCGACACTCGTCACAGCAGCGACAACGTGATGTGTTTCGGCAGACTCAACGCAGAGTCTAGGCGCAGCCTTTGCAGATCCGGACACTTTGAATTCGAGATCGGCATTTCTGGTGATATGGTCGTGATTATTAGTGGACACGGCACGGAAGTGACAGCTAAGATCGGGAGCTCGTGTGCGCAGTTAGTGCATCGAAAAGTCGAAGAGTAGCAGAAATGGTGTTTGTGCCGATCGTGGACAGTAGAAGACTTGTGAAAGATACTTGTGCAATCTCGCGACTTCACGCGTTCTTTTGCTGAAGAGTCTTGGCATCGAAAGGCGTGGAACGCGCGCGTGTGAGAAGTCGGGGTGCGCTTCACAAATGACACCGTCGATGATGATTCGAAGTTCGTATAGTCGCGCGCCGAATCAGGTAATGCTTTGAGGCGTGTGTCGGCTCCGATTCATTCATGCAGGCGTGCCGACTTGATCTGCCACAGAGCCGCAAAGAGCAAAGTTCGAGGCTAATCATATTGACATTTTTCCAGTCTTTGCGTTGTTGCTACCGCAGAGTAAACTTTGTATGCTATACGGCACCTACCACAGCGAACCGTTCTGCTGTAACGACGGCCCGCGAGTCTAGGCGTCCTTGAAGTGCGTCGAGGGCAAGATTCGTACGTAGCAGCATGGAAGCGAGAGTCGGGAAGCTGCAGGAGCATTGTGTTGTCGTTGAGATATTGTTCTGCCTCTCTTTGTCTCGCTCGCGGCTTGTGTGCTGCGGAGAATATTAATGCTGGCCTGAGGCTACACTCAGCCTTGCGGTGCGTCATCTGAATGTTATGCTGTGCGCCCATCCTGTCAAGTTCATTGCCGGTACACCGCATATCCCGAGCGGGTAGTCGTAGGCAGCGGTGTGTGCGTTCGCTCTCGAAGCTCTCTTCCAGTCAGCGAGTTGCCGTCTAGACCCGCAATCCTGAGCTTCGTGTCGACAGTAAGGGGCGAAGTGGTCACAGTTGCTACATACAACAATTAATCACGCTAGCCCGAATTTGGCGGGGAATCGGCTCTTCGTGATTAATTGTTGTATGTCAGGGACTGTGGTGGTCAAGTTTGAAATGGCATCGGTGGCATGGAAAGCCGGGAGTGGAAATGGGCAAACCTTGAAAAAACAAACGCATCAAAGCCGCTGCCAATTCGTTCCGCCTGCCGCTTGGCGAGCCGCTCTGCTTCCCGGGTTCGTCGCAAGACGGCCAACCGTGTTGACCACAACCTCGCGCAGCCCAGCCCAGCAGGTTTCGTCTCAGGCTCAGCGTCGTCTGCTGGGATGGCGCTCTGTTCTCTGGCCTGTTGTCTCCACTGCCCAATCGCCATTGTGGCGCTGCGGGCCACGCATTGGCACTCGGATGCCCTGCAATCACATGAACTCTGCACAGGCTGCATCGTTCGTTGGATGAGGGGCCTCAAGTAAGCTTCACTGCAGTCACAAGGATAGGCCCTGTGGTACTGCTACGGCGACCACAATGCAACCGGCATTAGCTCTCGACGTGAGACGCAGATAGCGTCGCCGGGGACGCTGGCCCGCACAGCGGCTTTCACTCGCAGCCAGATGCCCGTGGATGCAAGAAAGAGCGTTGAAAAAGACACAAGATGGATAACTGCAGAATGACATGCCTGCACCGCGTGGCAGCTTGACACCTGCTCCTTGCTTCGCGCAGCATACCAGCGGACTGCAGCGGTTATCTGCCATGAAAGCATACCCATCCCACAACCCAGCAGAGCTCGTCGTACTACAGATGGTGTGGTGATGGAATTTGTTTGCGCCCCGACTCAGTATAAAGCATTACCCATCTCCCTGGTCTTGACCTCAGGCTTTACTCGATTCGAAATATATATATCGAGCGCTTAGCAAGTGCACTCGGTCACTCGACTTTCTAGACGAATCCGCTCTTAGCCTTTCGTCGATTGCACCTGTATGCTTTTCCAGACTTTCAGTACATTCACCGAATTGAACTTCTGCTAACATCTTGAAACATTTTCAGGCCTTCTCGAGAACCACGCGCCACGATGTGTACTCAAGTCACCCACGAGTACACAGTATGCAGACACAAGACTGTTGAGAGGATTCCTTGCGCGGCCTCAAGAAGAGGGCCTTGCGGTGTGCTCAGTCCGAGAACGGTTGTACATCATTCGAAATGCACCAAGTGTTCTGGTGGTTAACACGTAAGTGTGCATGGAAGGGCGAGGCGTTGGCGTTGATGTTGGCTTACCAGATTAGGTTTCACGTTCGTTCGCTATACTGGCTTTCCGACAGCACAGTACATTGTCGATGTCTTGGGGTTTGTCACTTGTGGCAGGGAGATGCGGTACTTTTGCGCAACGATCTTAACGGCAGGGGACCTGGCGTTGCGGTTGGGAAGAATGATGCCGTCTCACGACTCTTTTGACACGGGCGGCATATCATAATGCGATCATTTCACGCTGTACACTATCACGACTGAACGACAGCTGGTAACGACCAAATGCTATTGATACTACGGACTGTTGTGGCGCAAGCGAAGTTTTGGTATTACCGGAGTCGTATGATGTCGTACAGAGCCACTGCGGAGCTGTGTAGCGGTCTCTGCCTGGGATGAATCCATGATTGCCGGACGTCCCGGCTTGTAACACAGGACTACTCCAGCTGCTCGAAAATGTTGGCTTTGCGCCAGCTTGCACGCGGCACTGCCTCCGAGGCCAGCAACGGGACGTGAGAAATCATATGTTGACGAGTGCGTCGGACATGCGCATTCACAGACAGGCTCATGTGGCCAACGGATGTGAGATGCGGGCAGCCGTCTTGCGATCCCTTTCCTGCAGATGATTCGCGCGCGGCAGGAACTCATCAAGGTTCTGCACGTCACGATCCTGGTCGGGTTGATTGTCAGCGAGTCGTGAACAAGAGATGTGTGGCATTTGGCTCAGAACTTTCTGGAGCGGCAGCAGGGCCTCCCATGCTGCCGTCAGATTAGAGTAGGTAGTCAGCCCTGACCACTTCCCCGAGCCCCAGCTACCCGCCCGAGCCCCAGTACACCTATCACTTTTTATTCAGCATTTGGCTTAAGAACAGCTTCATTCTATATAACGCCTCGAGGACACGCCCTCTCTGTCTATGGAAGCAAGGAGCGACGTGCCGGCGCAGGAGGCTTGCCCTCCGAAGCGTCGCTGGCACTCGAGCGGGTCGTAGGGCCAACGTTGCTGTCCTCGCGACAGCGAGGATTTTGATGGTCTTTGACGTATATTGATGAGATATTGATGGCCAGCTGGGGCTCGGTCGGGTAGCTAGGGCTCGGGGAAGCGACGAGGGTAGTCAGCAGGCGTGAAAGGGTCCGCGAGTGAGCACTGGCCAGGAATCGCAGTTCATGCCGATTTCACTCGATAGCTCCGAAGTGTTCGTATTCTTATTCACCCAACATAGAAGGCCATACTTCAAGTAGTGATGGAGCAAAGAGGCTTGATGCTATTTTGAACTTCCGACTGTCCCTTGTAATAGCAGAGTCAAAGCACTGGAAGTAAACGCTGATGACACCGGCTGTGGAGAAATTGTGAGGAGAGGATGAGAAAGGTTCGTTTAGTTCTAGCGGGCTGCGGCACGGGACCACATCCTGAAGCTTGGCATACATGGACAACTGCTACTTTCCGCGACTTCACCCACAAGAATGACCACATATCTCGGATCGGATTGTTAATCATCAACATCCGATCAGCTTCCAGCTCCCAGATCCGGACCAGATGTCTGTGGACATCAACTGGGAGGCGCTTACTGGTGGCGAGGACGGCGCTGCCTTGGCTGAGACGATTCGACAATTTGTCCACGAGCGGTTTCAATCGATCCAACTTCCCAATTTGATAAGATCGGTCGCAGTGCATGGTTTTGAATTTGGTGAGATCGCACCCGAGATCACTATCAAGGACATTGGCGATCCCTTGCCAGATTTCTACGAGAGTGAGGAAGAAGATTCTGTGGGCGAGGTTGGAGATGCTCGCAACATTGCCGACAGCTTTCCGGACCAACAATCTACAAGTGTGCGGCATCCTAGAGGCGCAGATGAGCCGCGCCGTCAGTCTGAACTGAATATCCTGGATCGATCGGGGGCACACAATCTCACACGAGGGACGACACCGGGCATTCTGGGGCATACTTCCAATCTAGGCTACTTTCACCTACCACTGTCAGCTGGCTTGCCAGGTACACACACTCCTTTGGCTGCGGTCGCTGGTGCTCACTTTCAAAACGGTCATGTACCTCTTCAGGGCGGCCATCACCATGCAGATTCTTTTAGCTCTGTCTCGCCATCCTCCACAGCCACTCCAGTGTCTTCGCAAGACCATGCATATTTTAGTCAACAACCAGGCTCAGCTGTGGCAGATGACCATGACCTTCCTTCCACTTCCCTGAAACATGATCATCCAGAGAGAAGTCCAGACGACCTACAGGTCGTTTTTCATGCAACGTATGCAGGTGATATCAAGCTCTCCCTTACAGCAGACGTATTTCTGGACTATCCCATGCCCAGCTTTGTTGGCATTCCTCTGAAACTGAAGATCACTGGGCTTACGTTCAACGGCGTTGGGATCCTGGCTTACATCAAGAAACGGGCACATCTTTGCTTCTTAGGCCCTGAAGATGCAGAGGCCCTTGTTGGTGGCGAGCCGACTCTCGATCCGCTGGATGCGAAGACGGAACATGAGTCAAGCCAAGACATGGATTCGGGCAAGGTCGGGACTCTGCTAGAAGATATCAAGATTGAAAGCGAGATGGGCGAAACCGAGAGCGGGAAACAGGTTCTCAAGAATGTCGGCAAGATCGAAAAATTCATTCTGGAACAAGTGCAGCGGATCTTCGAAGATGAGTTCGTCTACCCGAGCTTCTGGACGTTCCTCGTATGAGGTAAACTATTAGTCACAGGCCAGTCTCCGCCATTGAGGATCTTCTGGGCAGGGCAACCTCAACGGGCGCGTATATATATCCACACATATCCTCATACATATAAGGAAGTACGGCCCGCAAGAACCTGGATGTTGAACGGCACTTGCATGCAAATAAGCGAGGCGCACGAAAAGTCTGACCTTGCCTGTGCACATCAAAATAAATTGCGGCCTTGCTTCCGCGGTACGGTTACGCGGCCCGTTGGCGACATGCAGCTGTCAAAATCTGCTGTGTTACAAGGGATGCAGACTGTGTTTCACCGCACCAACAGCAGTCAGAGGTTGCAAGTCGCACTTCACCTGCATACGGCCGCTGTCAACAAAAAGCGTGCAGCCGTATCGTCTTACTATGTGGCGTGAGATTTCGTATCACACGACTTGACAAGCTATGCTTCTGCGGATAGCTTCAATGGTTGACTTGTCGAGCGTCATTTGAATGCCAGAGCAGCTCCCACTGCATGCTTCTATAATCGCCAGCACGAAAGATCGATCGTGCCGAAAGAGCTAGCAAGCATCAGGTCTGAAGATCTCTCGATTTTAAGGGGAGGGAGACATAGCCATCGACTCGCAGACACACTTCTGAATGGATAGTGGTCCTCTCGCAGTGCTGATCCCTCTAGGCTTTCATTCTAGCTGCCGTGAGTGAAAGTTGAAGCTCCGCGCATACAGAGCGAGTCAAGCAGTGGTAACAACTCACATATACGGCAATCTTGGGCTCCAGTCCCCGAAAATGGAGATTGCTTGATCTGAGGAGTCCATCATGCATGCTTTCACGACGTCGAAGCTTTACTTTGGATCGGAGCGACCGGGGCTGGAGCGGTACAAGGTCCTGTCGAGATCGTCTGCCAGCGTAGACCTCGTCGCAATGTCTGGATAACCCTTGCTCATACGCAGGCCAGCCCCGCGAGTGAAGCTGCCAAGATTCTGGCCAACGTGTGCAGATTGAGTCAGTGACCTGCGTGAATTTCCAAGCGTGAAACAATAGCTATGGAGAGCTGTGATATTAGGTCATTGGACGAGCTACGAAGCAGGAGGTATGCGAAAAGGTGCATTGCATCACTTTGAGGGAGGCGACGAAACAACCACAATATCAAATAGACTTTGCGCTATCTAGATGGGTGCCCTCTCCATCGAAACCTTCAAGGTATAACAGAAAGGTCTATGCTGAAGTCGATCAGGTTCTCCGGGTCAATCCACGCGCATAAGCGAACGTATGATGCTTCAACCCAGACCGAAGGATTTTCCAGAAACTTGGTTCAACCTTCTCTTGCGGAGCAAACAACCACTTCCAGGGCATGCATGAACATGACTATTCTCTCCGACAGCACGACTGTGTTGGTCGTCAAGCATGGCGGCTGAGCAGCAACAATAGATTGATCTGGACTTCCCGAAACCCAGGCTGCATTGGAGACGCGGCTGTGGCGGCAACTGTGGGCATTTCATGGCATGCATCAAGCCTTTACTCAGATGCCATGCCTACGATTTTTCTAGGATGAGCTTCTATCGAACGCCGACACATTCCACGACGATCGCTTCCTTCGTGTTGCGTCGCCGAAGGTGACGATGAGCAACGCCGATCGGTCTCAGACGTCTTTCCCATCAAGAGGGGCAATACACACAGTCCTGCTGCACCGGACTATGCGACTTGCAGCACTGGCGCGTCGGAAGTTAGTGGACCCAGTTCTGTCACAGCTGTGCTTTTAGGAAAACACACCTCTAAAGACTGTAGCAAAGCGGCCACGTAAGGAGAGATCTGTGCCACAGATGCTGAGGCTTTGAATGCACGTTACTTGATGGAAAAGATACTCAGGTCCAACAACATCCTTCCACGTCAATGCTGGTGCCATTGCCATCTGAAATACGCATCTTCACGCAAGTCCATGTCCCTCTTTAGTGGTGCTTCGACTCATCTTTCATCCTCCAGAAGAGGAAGACTACGCCCTTCTGCTGGACACGATTCAGAAACATTGTCACCTGCCCAATGCAGAGAGCCGACTTGTCGTTGCAGGCGGGACACACGGCATGGTCAGGACAGTGCGATGGTCCCCATGCCGCTTACACGTGCATTGGAGTCGGTGCGATCCGCTCTGCTGCTGCATTCATTGATCGCTACGCACGACTTCATAGGATACCAGCCCGTATCTGCAGACGTCGCAGGCTGTTGAAGGTGGGAGGTCATGCGGGTGGTGATGATGCTGCCGGCCACCTGGGATAGTCAGCCTCCTACCTACGTCACCGAGACCCATACCAGCGGCAAAAGAACTGCACTCGCGATACCGCTCCCACGCCAGACCCACTACTGGAGTACGTCTATGGCAGCAATTCGTGTCAGACACGAGACCATTCGACGAGCGGGCTTATGGGTACTATCATACTAAGATGCCGTCTCCTGCAACATGGCAAGCCAAGACTAATACCATTGTCACCACTGAACGACGTTTTGGTCGGACCCCACGACATTGAGTCCTTGGTGATGACTAATGCTGTAATGTGACCATGTACATATGTGTGGCACACTGATCCCGTTCAGGAGCATTCTTCGTCCACGGTCCTGAAGAGAAGATCTACGCAGCGACTGTTGCCTAGCTTTCTAGGAACATTCGCCAGCTGCTTGTTGACTAATCAGCGATCGACAGCTCATGCTTGGTGTTCGACATGGGTAGACACTGTTGACATCACTTGGCACTACACCTTTGCGACCTCGATGATGTGGCCTTTGAACATGTTCATACAAAGCAGCGAATGGAATACGACGAGGAAACGATGATTCCAAATGCTCGCATCCACATACGAGCCCAGAGAATGGCGAGCAAGCCCAGGCCTGGTCCTTGCAAGCAGAACAGCCACAAGTCCAGGGTAGAAGACCTTCCCTGTCCACGTACTTACCTCGCGCCCCTTCGCACAAGATCGTTGTAGGTAACTTCGACATTATCCCACTTCGCAGTCATGCAGCATCGGCGAGCATCGTTTCGTACATACATGCGGTAAGCCGCGAAAACCGTCGGCTGTCTCCGGAGTGCATACGATTTACTTTGACAATCATTCTTGTCCTAGGATGTTGTACGACGAAATCATGGCTTCGCTCATTTCTGCTTCCGTGCCGTCTTGAGTGATCGCAGGACGACCTTGCTTGAATTATCGTCATTATGATCAGAATACCTCGCTTGGCCCGGTAAGAGAACAACTGCAATGATCGGATCAGGACGAAAAGAACCAGTGCTACCGACTGGCAAGCGTGTAAGCAGCGAATGGCGTGATATCACAGGGGTCATCACAAACTTCCCGGCAACAGATCCTACACTTTTTCACTTCCCAAAGAGGAAAATTGTCACTTTGGAAAAGCTATCTGCATCAAGTTACCCCAAGAGTCTACATGTCAACGACGGAAAAGTAGGCATTTGCATGAATGGCTTGGCTGTTGGTGTTAACTGATTGCAAGCACTACACAGCCTCGATGTGATGTGATCTACTCGCCAAAAAAGTCTAAACCCGACAGAAGTATCCCTCACTGACAGCGGTGTGAGACCAACAAGCTTGGCACTCGACAGGAAATCGTCAGAGATCGAACAGCGAGATCAAGATGTGTTAGGCCTATCCGGCTACTCAACCCCAAAGCAATGGCCAGGCTCACATAGAAGGATAGTGTGGCATTGATCTTGCATAGGGAAGCACAAGCACAACTCCCGGGACCGGAAAGTACAAACTTCCATGCAACGAAAGAGTCGTTCGCATCTCGTCCGACCTTGTATGTTCGCTGAAGAATCCGCGGCAGAGGAAGTTCAGAGTATCCGACACTCCATATATCAGAAATTCTCGAAGCTCATAAGTCAGCAAGGCTGAGGTCAGCAAGCCTCACATCTCGCAGAATCCGACATCAAGTACTGAAAAAGCTACAGCTACCAGATTGGAACTTACTTGGCACAAGCACATCCGATCAGATCTCCTTGACCTGGAGAACAAGGTATGATCTCGCACTATGAGAATGGATACCCATATCATGGCAAAGTTGTTGTTGATGTGAGAGCGCTGTGAACCGAGAACATGATACCTTGAGCAGCCCGAAGATTTCGACATCAATGGTTGTGGCTTGTATATGACGGGACCGGTCTGATGCAGGACTATCCGAGGCATCGAGCAGAACCCGCTTTGCGAAATTTTGATTGTAGCCATATGAAGCAGAGTGACAAGGACCTGTACGGTGCATTGAACAGCGATATGCTTCCTATACTGGCAGTGAATACCCATTGTTTCATTGATCGATCAACGAGAATATCATGCTTCCTCTCCGACGATCCGGCTCCAGCAATGAGAAGCATGTACCGACCATCGACACTATGCTGTCTCAACACATCTCATCTTTCCCAACGATAGACTCGAAAGCGATGTTGTGCACAGCCCAGGTATCGAGGGAGAGGCCTGACAGGGACTTTGTACGTAGACGGTTCAAGACTTTGATACAGGTCGTCGTCGCTCAACAATAACTGCTGCCCATCTCTTTGGCTTTCTGTGACATGTGTGCGTAAGGACCACAGGGCAAGATCAGATCAAAACTAGCGGTTCCAATTACATCGAGAACATCTTGAATGCGAGATTGGTTATGGATGGGTCGATTGATCTTGTTGCGCACGCCGAGATGAGAGGTGCGAGGTCAAGATTTGTATCGCGCAACACCAAATACGTGCAATGAGAACAGTGCAGTAGTCGCCATGGTACAATTCCACCTCTTTGATTGGCTATTGACCACGCGTTCCAATGTTCGATGCCTTCTTAACGTCTTCACACACAACTAGGGCTCAACCGGGCCTTGCCCTACGTGGCATTTGCAGATTATCGAATGCAGCCAGCCACTGGTTTCCACGAGTAGCCTCCCGCCTCCATTGGTCGTCGTGATGGTGATGTAGGAATTGGGAATACGATCTGCAAGCGAGCCCTACATGGGTTCTTCAGTCTACAGATTCCAGCTAGTCACGTGACTGTAGATTGCGTTCCATCAATAGTCGCTGTCGACGCCAGAGCCTCCTTTGGAACGGGTTCTGCCAACGGCTTTCAAGAGACGAAGGGTTTCGACTTTTGCCCTAGGTGACATTCCCAGGTTAAAAATGCAGCCGGCCACTAGTTTCCACGTCTTGACAACGAATGGATGGCGAGCTGAAGTCCTTTAGATGTCGTAGATGAGGCTCTAGTCGCGAGGGTTCTCGTGGAATGTTGATTCTGTGGCCGCCTTGCATGACGCGTTCCACGTTATATTGAGAAGTTCCTTCCGCCTTGTGCAATCGACCCTTCTCCATGTGCTTTCGAGATCCGTTTGCTTCGCGTGCAGTTGAAGATGGTGATATCCCGAAGTCTCGCTGTTCCAGGTGCTTTTAGTAAAGCTTTATCATCCTCCGTAAAGTCTGCACTTTCGCAGAAGATCACAATTTCCTCGACGGAGTTGGGAAGAATCTCAGCCAGTGTCCATTCTTGATCCCTCTCCTCCGGATCGTCGAACACGCCAAACAGAGCGATCTTCGGCACAGCAAGCTTGCGCAAATGCTCAAGTTCATGGAGGCTACCGAGGCCAGGATTATTGACCTGCTTGATCAGATTCTGCTCCGCCTCGCTGAGCGAGTTGAAATTGTCTGGAACCGTCCCAAGAAAGATCGTCCTTACATCCTCTTGATGCGGAATATCAAGGCGCAGCTCCTCCAACAAACGGTTTCCATGCGTAACAGGGTTGCCGTCAATCAGACATTCGGCCAATTCCCGCCATGGTGTGAGTCTGTAGATGTCGCATGCGTCACTCCACTTGATGTCTAGGACCTTCAGCTCAGGTAGAAGGTCCAAAAGTAGTCCGAGATCGTCCAATGAGTAGGCGACACATTCTGAGATATGAAGTTCTTCCAGGTTCGATAGCGTGCGCAGACCCGCGAATGGGGATCGAGAGCATGGCATTAGCTGTTCTATTGTAAGCTTCCGAACTGCTGGCCAGTACAGCACAGGCATAATCTGCTCGGCAGTAATGTCCTCATTCTCATCGATCTTTCTAATCACGACTTCTGCAATGTGTCCAAGGCCATTCCTGAAAGGTCCTTCTCGAGTTTCTGTCTCCCGTTCCTGGCTTTCCAGCGCTTGGTTCAATTCGTACACAGGCTGCAATTCGGTCATGTTTCCTCCAAGGGACAATGTCTCCAAATTAGGGCATGCAATCATGATCAAAGCCAGAGAGACTCCAGGGCCAAAGACGGAGACGGGATCTATTACGAAGTCATGGTCTTCGTCTTCTATGTCCTCGTCATCTACTGGTCGATGGGTATAGCGTTGATGCTCAAACCATGCCCCGATCTCTTTTGCTTGCTGCGTAGTGATAGGCATACCAGTACTGACAAGATGATCGAAAGCTGCTTCATCCGGAGCTGGAGGTACTTTGAACGTGATGTGGTCCAGATCATCAATGTACACTTCCAATTCCGTGACTCGTCTGGATAAAGTCCGGCTTTCCAGCATTGTTCGACACAGCAGCGAAAGTTGATGCATACGCTGATCGATGAGATTGTCGTCTCTGTGACCTGAAATCTTGATGCTTCGATACAAGACCGGCCTCGCGACTCCTAGCCCGAGCTTATTGGTAAGGCAAATGCTGTAACATGTCCGCGTGTCTAATTCAGCCGCGAAGGCTAGCGTGCGCTCAATGAGCTCAGTTGGTATTGTGTCCGCCATATCAATTGAAGAGCCAAAGTCAACGGGAGTTCCGTAGATTCCTTCGAATGTTTGAGGAAGGAAGGAGTCTCTGAAGCAGACGCGTTCGCCTTGGTTGTTAGTAGACCGGGGAGCGCGCTGCGCCAAGAGCCGTTGAAACCTAGTCGATATGACCTATCACTTCTTGAGATCGCCGCATCCTGGACAGGGCTGCAAAAATAAATGCTTTTCTTTTGCTAATAATACCTGCTTCGAAGCTGTTGTCTGTCAGGTTCTCTAGGTCTCGTCCTCTCGTGAAAGGGTTCTTCCTCCCAAAGGAACCTTGCCCAATGCCGTAAATACAACCAGACGCCTCGCTCAAATTCACTGTGGGTATCATAAATGAATGAAATGGCGATGCCAAAGACCACCTCCTCGACCGAAACGTCTGAAGTCCAATCGTACGATTGCAATTCCCGGTCATCTTCGCGGGAACAGCCCATGAACAGCCTTTCGCCATGCGGAAGACTGCTGTGCTTCCTCCGCATCTGGGTCCTCGGGCGCCCGGCGTCCAAGCATATTCTCCGCCCGCCTTTGAGCCCAGTTGGGATGACTGGCGCTTGCCGGTGGCTGTACTTGTTGCACCGGCTGTATGTCTGTACTCGAAGCGTCGGGACGATGCAGAGGCGCTTCACTATTTGCAGTCCCGGGAGTTGGCTCGAACTGGGTCATCCGCTGGCTGTTGGTTGCAGGTATCATGCTATTCATGCGGCTTTGTCGATAATGTCGAATCCCTGGCATGCTCCGAACACGCTGACTAAAAGATGTCGGATAGACATCATCCTCAGCAGTTTCGGGATCCAAAGTGACACGTTCTCGAACTTGTCTGATCATGCGCTCCCTCCTAACCATCGCATTCGTGATGACTCGTGGGCAGTATCCCTTAGGTAATGCAGTCTTTTTACACATCGGGCACAAGCTGCTGCTGTCTCGCAAGAAAGTGTCCACACACTCTGGGTGGAAGATGTGGTGACAAGGAAGCTCGCGCACGACCGTACCCTCCTGCTCAGCGCTGCCGGCTACGAAGTCATCAAGACAGATTGCGCAAGTTGGTTGAGACAGTGGGGTTGGTCGGTAACTTGTAGCACGGACTGGGGTAGGTCGGCCGATAGAGTTCATTGATGAGTTGACCGACTCACTTTGAACCGCGCCGTCAAGCTTCTCGGTCTCGACCATTGCTTGTTTGTTCGAGTCTCCAGGTTTTGACACACCCGCGACGGCAGCACCAGTTCCGTAAGTGTACAGTGGCATTTCGCTGAGAAGATCCTGTGGTACTGTGAGTCTCTTAATGCCAAGTGCTTCCAGGTCAACTTCGCCACTCATGACACGGCGACGTAAAGATTGCCGCCTGCGACGCTGCAGCCAGTGCATGGAAAGACTCGTAGCGCCGATGATGAACAGCAGTATACCAAGCACGACAAGGAGGAAGACCCATAGCGATGGGAGCGAAGTGCCGTTTCCTGCGGCAAGATCAGTCATAGTCCATAGAAGGGTGTGAGATTATATGCAAGAAAGCTCACCAGTGTCAATATCTATGTATAAGCGGACATAGTCACGAGAGTCGTAGAATTCCGTAAGCTGGTGACCATAGGGTACGTCAGTCATGTTGCCACTGTATTCAGCACTTGCATTCAACAAGATTGCGCCACTGTCCCCATTGATAGCATAGACCGGGAAGCCGTTCTTTCGCTTCCAGTCTCCAGCATTGGGTATATTCCAAAGATCATCTTTCTCATCGGGTGGCGTGCCAGTATTGTTCCCTGGTAAGAAGAAGACCATGCCTCGAACGGGATCTTGTCGCGCTGCCTCCATGTATTCCAGCGAGCATTGCGGTGTCACCCAAGGCACCATGGCAATCAAATTGTAATCTGGATTGGGCAGATTCGCCTGCCTTGTGACATTCTGCGGCACATATGGCCTGCTCGCATTCACGCATGCGCTATCGGCCGGCAGGTCCGGCACATACATCAGGCCGGTGACATCGTTGCCGTTGTTCGCGCTTTGCGTGGAGAGGGTGCGGATGTTGAAGGAGGTGAGGTAGTTGAAGGATAGCGAAGCATTTACGCGAGTTGTTTGATCGTCCGTGCCGAAGCCCTGCCATTCTGGGTTGGGTATGCAGAGGGTGACGACTTGCAGTGATTGAGCGGCTGAATTGTAGAGCCACTTAGTAAACAAGTATCCGGACATAGCATGGTAATGGTGTAAGGTGAGGGTGGTTGCGGATGGTTGACGGGTGTGAGTGGTAGAGAGGTGCGAGGACACGCGAGGAGGAGGAGAAACATACTCATGGCGTTAGTGGCCCAAGGCGAACCGGAAGCAAGATGCGATGTTCGGGCGCTCTCTCAGGCTGCACTGCACTGCTGCTCAGTGTTTCAAAACGAATACAGAGAGTGCTGACGCATGGCAGTCGTAATGCGCGGATGCAGAGGAGAGGAGCTCTGAGTGTGGCCTTTGGGGGCAAATGCTGCGGGCGACAGACTCGTCGCAACAATGCCACAGCCGTGATGGACTGCGCAGAGGCAGCGCTCACAGCTGACACAGTCGCGGAGTAGTGGGCTTTGGCAGTGGATGGGCGAGTCTCCGAGCGATGGCTACATGTAGCACGGGGCTGGCGTCTCGAGGCGAACTTTCTTGCGAGAGCGTCGTCACCAAGATCCCGCCGACCAATGCCCAATATTCCAGATTCCAGTGCAAAAGAAGACACAAATACAGATACGAGGAACAATGAGGAGGAGGTGTAGCTACCCGCTCGCCACCACGAACGTCTGGGGCAGTAGTTATCTCACCATCGGGCCTTAAACACTGCTACTGGCCTTGGTAGTCTTGGTAAAAGCTTGGTATTGCATCTGGCCGGCCGGGTCTGGTTGAGATAGACTCGAGCACGTTCACACGATCAAATGCATATGGAAGCGCGGAGTTGCAGCAGTACTTGACCCGACTTATTTCCGCCTTGTCTCATGCCTACTACTGACCGCTAATATCGATGTCTTCAGACACGAATAATCAAGACACGATGGTTGTGTTCGGGAGCTCGGTGTGTGTCTGTGCCATGCCATGCCATGCCATGCCTTTGCCGATCCGCAGCCTGTCTCCATCTCGAGCGCTAGAACTAGCTTGGCGGCACGGCGGACAGTTTCTCCGCGCGAGCATCGCGTAATAAACCGCATGTAGTGCTTCGAAGCTTTCGATGTAAACACATGCATTGATTACTCTCGACCCATTCACTGCGCAGAATGATTTGCTCGAAGGCCGCTGCTTAGTACCTCTCTTGTGCGACTCGGCGTACGCAAGGAGGAGCCAGCCAGCTTCCGAACCGATTTGGCGGGACTCTTGTACGAAACACAAACGTGACCTCAGCGTGTGTGCTGTAGACCCGGCAGCATGGCTCCTGCGGCGAAGAAAGGCTCGCAGGGCAAAAGCGCAAAGAACAGCACAGACAGGCGGTCGGTCTCCCGCCACTCGACACCTGTATCTGCCCTCACAGATGCATCGCCTCCCACTCCTCTGACCGCAACGCCCTCGACTACAGCCGCCCCAAGAAACACCATGGCGAAAGAAACTCCATATCTGCGCACCTCGACTGCGGCGCTAATCTCACAAGAGTTGAGCATAGAAGCCCAAATAGAGAAAAGCAGTGCATCTTCCTCGAAACCTGGCGACCCACCAAGTGCTCGCGAGCTTCATAAATTGCACGACACCATTCGAGACACTGTAAATCGCTTCATGAGCAAGCGAGGTGAAGTATGCGATCGTTCCATGCGACAGCTGGTACAGCGGCGGAAGGAGCGCATGCAGGAGGAGCGTGAACAGGAAGCCGCGCGCGCAGCTGCCGAAAGCGCGAGAGTTAAGAGAGAGCAGGAAGCAGGCAAGAAGGGTAAAGGCACGCCGCACAAGAAGCGCAGTCACGACGAAATGGAGCTGGACGACGAGAAGGAGCGAAAGATCAAGAGTGAGGCTTTGCCCAGCGTCGGCGCACACGGTCTCGCTCGACAGGACGGCGTTGGCGTACATCAGGGCGCTGATGCTCCACCGTCACCGCCAGTCCAGCCAGGTACTGTGGTGCCTGATCTCATGGATACCGCAGACTCGCCTGCAGACTCGGATGCCACTCAGCATGACCCTCCGCAGACTGCGCCTCTCTATGAGCGCATATACGGCAAAGATCCGACTGCCGCCGAAGACCCAATTATCTACGACATCCGCGACATTACCGATGATTTGGACGAGGAAGAGAAGCGCGAGATTCTTCAGGTCAAGCAGTGGCCCGAGAGTGATCTGCGCGATCTCACAGCTGGCGATCCCCCTGATAACGATTTCAGCAATGCGAAGCCTGCCAATCAGGTGAACTTCTCTACCTTTCAATCATACATTGAGCCATACATTCGAGCGTTTACGGAAGAGGATGTGGCCTTCTTGAAAGAGCGAGGAGATCGACATACACCCTATGTAATCCCACAACGAGGCGCAAAGGACTATAAGGAGGTTTGGCAAGCGGAGGATGGAATTACTGGGCTGGAGCCAGCTAAACGCCATGTGAACAACCCGAACGAAGCCAGAGGGAGCATGGAGGACATGGAGGACGACATTGCGGATCAAGATACCATCAGCATGGGACCAATCATGAGCCGACTAAATTCTCTCATACGCCCAGCTCCAAATGGATCTAAGAAGGACGATACGGAGGACGCTAATGGTGACACATCCATGGTGAATGGCGATGATGACGCTCCGACAGCTCTCACGAATGGCAACACCGATGAGCAGAAGCCCGTGACATGTCTGCCACCGGATGCCCCACGGCCACCCAATCTACCATCACTGGACTACGATAGTCTGGAGAATCGAGCCCTTGCAGAGCTCAAATATCTCGGCATGATTGGACCAAACGAAAGCACGAACTTTGATGCGCGCGAAGACGACGAGGTCTCCGCTCGGCTGCGAACGCTGCAGCACGAGTTACGGCGCGTTTCTCGCTTGAACAACATCAAGAAGGCACGCGTGCTCGAGCTCACGGAGGAGCGGATGGCGATGCAGGAGTATGCCAACATCGCAGATGATCTGGACAACCAAGTCAACGCGGCATATCTTAAGCGGAACCGGAGCTTGGCGAAACCAAACCAGAAGAAAGGTGGCGGACACAACTCAAGACCTGGACAGAAAGGCGTGGCTTCGGCACCTGCAGGCAGAGGCGTGTCTGATGGTGTTCGCGCTCTTATGCAGAAGCGGAGAGATTGGATCGAAATGGTGGGCCCGGTAGTCAGTCATGGAAGACCTCCGATTCCTGGGGATGAAGAGACTATCTTTGATGAAGCCAGTCTGAAGAAGTTTGAACGCATAGAGAAAGATGCGGAATTGGGTGAAGTGGAGGGAGAGTAGACTTCTCGTCCTGCGCCTGGTGCGCTTGGTGATACATCGCCGCTTACTAGTCTTACCACTGATAGTGGTCTTGAATAGACTGCTGATGTAGTGGCATTGAACAGAACAGCTTTGAAAGCTACGAGAGATGAATAATTCTTATACTCAGTCGCCTGTTGGCGCACTATCTGGTCTCTCTTCCTGTCAAACAAGATTTGAGCTGTGAAAACAAAGGATGGCCGCCCTGAGTGTGCCTGCCACGATGATCGATCATAGCTTCCCGATTCAGTGGCTAACAGGTACGGTCTCGGGTAAGTGCATTGATATCTATCACATTTCGCAGGCACTGTGCTAAAGACTCCTCAACATCATAAACTTCTACTGGGAATGCTGACAGAAGCTTCGCATCGAAGAGTCTGCAGTAATGCCAACGCTGAAGTCGAAGCTGATCACCATTTAGCTGCACAGTACGCATAGCGTACTTCCCTGCTCACCATCCTGAAACTTCATCGACGCAGGGGCGCGATTGGCATGTTGCACAAGGTCCACATGGCACGTCAAACATGGACGACAGCAGCGCGTAATGTCAAACGGCGATTTTGCTCCCGCCTTGAACACGCTCATGTTCTCCTTCGCGCCGTCTACTCTACATATTGCTCAAAATCTCATCGCAACGCCTTCACGTCATGGCAATGGAGTGGGAAGGTCCATTCATGGACATTGATCCACTCGCGCTGAGCGCCATCGTGCAAGCCCAGCTGGAAGACAGTCAGGAATTCGCATCTGGTCACAAAGGAAAGCAGCGCGAAGGGACTGTCACTGACTCCCAAGTGGCCATGCAGATGTATCTGGAGGACTTACAGAACTGCAGCGCCTTTCTGGAAGACAGGAAGCTAGCTCAGAGCATCTCGATTGCTGTTCAGCAAGATGGCGATCTCTTGCATCGAGAGTTTCAGAGAGAGCAGCAAATTGCACGAGATCGCGAGATTGCTGAGAGCGTAGCTCGTGGAGCAAGGGTCAGAGATGACGGCAACACCGACGAGTTGGCAGGCTCCAGCAAGACGCAAAAGCCAGACATACCTGACCCTTGGGAAGATCCAGAACTTCTGGCAAAAGCCGTCGCCATCTATATGGACTGCTCACACGATTCCTTGACTACTCCGCCGCCAGCTCTGACGCCGGACTACGAATCTGACGAGGGCACCATTGCAGAATCTTCTGCGTGGGCAGCTGCACGAAAAAATGACGACAGTCCAAAGAAGGGCAATTGCATTGCGTGCGGCGACGAGAAGGACTTCTTCGAGGTTGCTCGCGTTCCATGCAACCACGAATATTGCCGACCATGTCTCGAAAACCTTTTCTCCTTGTCCATGAAGGACGAGACTCTATTTCCTCCGCGATGCGATGGGCAAGAGATATCTCTTCGTTCTGTACGATTCTTCTTGCCTTCTCAATTGGCCAAGGAGTTCGAGACGAAGTACAACGAGCTGAGCACGAAGAACCGAACATATTGCCACGACCGGGCTTGCGAGACTTTCGTTCCTACGCGGTTGATCGACAATGACATCGCCACCTGTCCGAGGTGCCGCAAGACAACATGCACGATGTGCAAAATGCCATCTCACTCGGGCGACTGTCCAGAAGACGAAGCGTTGCAGCAGTTGCTCGAGACAACAGAGCAGCAGCAGTGGCAGAGATGCCCCACGTGCAAGGCTGTCGTGGAGCTTAACACGGGCTGCAACCATATCACGTCAGTGCCAAGAAACTTTGGAGATGACATGAACTGACAGATCAACAGATGCCGATGCGGTGCAAACTTCTGCTACGTATGCGCAGCACCCTGGCGAACATGTGGCTGTCCGCAATGGGAAGAGCAGCGTCTGCTCGAGCGTGCAACCCAGATTGTCGACCGCAACCCCAATCGTCGCCTCTTCAGACCACCTCGCATCGAACACGATCAGCCTGAAGCTCGGCACCGCTCGCGATCAAGATCAGTTGTAGCGACTGTCGCACACCCCATAGCTCGCCACAGAGAGCCAAGTCCAGCATCAGAATGGGAGTCCGACTTCTCCGATCACTCAGAGTGGCAGCACGATTGGTGGCAAGATGATGATGAGACACTCGTGCCAGCGATGGAGCAATCTATGGAAGACGAAGAAGAAGATCTCATTCCAGCTGCGCCGACTCCGCGCACACGACATGTTTCGCGCCCTGCAACTCCGGCTCGGGAAACGGCTCGAGACGACCGTATCGCAGATGCAATCCAATTCTTGCGAGAGAACCATGCATGTAGTCACGACAAATGGCGTTGGGTCCGAGGGCCACATCAGTGCGAAGAATGTCAGCATGTGTTGAGACAGTACATCTTCGAATGTCGACAATGTCATTTGCAGGCATGCAATCGATGTCGAAGGAACAGGCTTTGACGAGCAGAAGAAATGTATTCTCGCTGATAGATCAATGTGCTCGAGTGCTTCATATGACTGAGGATGATATTGCTGTCACATGGTCTGACATTCTGCACAATTAGCTCCTTCCCATTCGCAGTACCTTGCTAGTCGGAGAGGCATTTACACTCACTTGCACATCACACCTCCTCTCACGTCGCGATTTCCGCTTTACAGATCAACTCAATGAAACGATCATATTCCTTTCCCGCTTCAAACCTTCTCATACGTATAGAATGTACTGTACAAAGTCGTCAGTGGCCATCGGCGCGGCGTAGCGACATCCATCACTTACCCCGACGCCATCGCCTTTGCCATCATTACCACCAATTTGGTTCTCTTCGTCTCCAGCATCTTCTTGTGCATCTGCCTCTGCTTATTCTCCAGCTTGCGCTTACGCCGCTCTTCGCGTTGTCTCTTGCAGACGCTCTCGTACCGCTTGTCGAAGTAGGACATCTTGTTCGAGATGCTGGGCTTGAGTACTGAAAGGGTGCTAGTTGTGCCGTGGTAAGATGAGATTTTTTTTCTGACCTTGCGAGGTTTATATTGCTTGACTGAGTCTAGATACTGGCGTACTCGCAATGTGTGCTGGAGGCAGATTCAGATTGGTCGTGGTGTTAGGGTTTGGGCTGCAAACGCTGTGGTCGCACCGAGTGAGGGACTGCTCGCTGCGCGGAGGTCCTCGTTTGTCGAAACATCTCGAAGCCTTGTGAACTCTGAATAGACTGTCGTCGACGAAAGATGAAGTCATTCTATCAAAGCGAAATGCCAGCTTGCATAAGCAATGACAGCGAGCAATGCACATATTGAGAAGGCGCGCTTTGATCTTGGGTGCCAGTCTTGAGCAGCAACAAAGTTTAGCAGATTGTGAGCACTCTGAATGATACGCTTCGATTCGAAGTCAAGGCAGACCTTTCTTAATCCGGCCGTATCAAAGGCATTTGATTCATGGTGCATAGAAGTGCCATGGAGAGTCGTGCTTGCTGCTACGAACTTTCGATCGTGAGCTTCGGAGGCCTGTTCGAGCTCGAATCTCGCTGTACTCGTATGTGCGCCTAGCGCAGTCAAAGCAGCCTGATACTCAGCCACATATTTGGACTGCTCTTTTGACCGCAGGAAAGCCAGAGTGATTGCAAACACTTCTTCAGCACTCAGTGAGTAGTCAGGAAAGTACCGACTCAGCATGTCCAGCTCTTCATCCAGTATTAGATTCAGCAACGAGAACACCTTATCTCGCGGATCACGGCACTGACTGTGGCGATAATCGCCAAGTAGATTCAAGATGGAACGGAAATCGATCTGGATCACGAGTCCGCAGGAAAGGCACAGTAGACAGCCATCCCTCGATCTGTGCTCGATGATAGGAGTTTTTATGCGCTGACGAGACCAAGGTTTTGAAATGCTCAAAGTCGAAAGTATGTTCCCCAGCAGCGAGGTGAACTTCTCGTGCAAGAAGTAATTCTTGGACGATCCACATACGTTTCCACCATGGTCGACGAGCGAGTTCGGGGAAGGTTTCTGCTAAAGACCAGTCTTCACCGTCACCGGTCTCTGGAGCAGATCCTAGCCATGCGGTGACAGTCAATGCATTGCGGAAGATTCGGTCCATGATGCGGACTTGTTGGTTACGTTCTTCTATGTCTTGCTGGTTTATGCAGAGAGCGTCGACCCAGATATGCTGCCATTCTGATTTCCTGCTTACTTGATCCAAGCAAGCGTACAGATTGGGTCGTACGCGGATATTTTGGCCATTCAGGCTGATCGTCTTGGAAGGCGGTTCGTCTCCCCAGGTGTATGAGATGGCAGTGTACGGGGGAGTCCTCGCAAGTGGGAACCGCTGTAGGGAGAAGGAAGGCGTTTTCGACCTTGACGCTCGCTCAGTCACCTCCAAAAGTCTGATTTCGCCCTTCTGAAGACGGCCGTGGCTGTAAAGAGCTAGATTCCTACAGCTTATGCTGAATGCATGTTTTGTTGTTTGGGATAGTACCCCAAGACGTTGGCTCGAGAAGGGTCGACATGACAAGTGGGCTCTGTATGCAGCTACAACGCTAGACATCAGATTTCACGTCCATGTCCGTGGCTTTCTAGATCTCCTCCCAATGAGATCGACAAGTCACGCTTAAAGGTGAGATTGGTGGCTGGGAATGTTTTCGTAGCGGAGCCGGAGTCGAGTCCGTTGTCTGCGATGTCGTCAGCGAGCAACCTTGCTGAGCTTCAAGTGAGCCGCATTTCTGTTTCCCGAGCTGCTTTTGCGGACGACATCTTGGATCCATTGTTTCACATAACATCGCAGCAATGTTCTCCACACGCTTATTCCGACCTGCACAGCAGCTGTCTAGCGTAAGTCTTCCAAGCAATGCAATCTGCCCTTCAATACTGTACCAGAAGCTGTGGCGGCAATGCCAATGGCTAACAGACTTGCAGCATGTTCGAAGATACGCTTCCGAAGCACCAAAGTCCGGCGGCGGCAATGGACTCATCATCGGAGGTATTGCAGCAGCAGCATTAGGCGGTGGCTACTACTTCATGTCAGGCACAAAGGACCCAGTCGCAAAGGCAGAAGAGCTCACGGCAGCTGCATACGAAAACAAGCCTCCATCGATGGGAGGCCCGCCAGACAAGGTCTTTATTGGTGGCGACCAAGGCTTCATCAAGCTGAAGTTGGATAAGACCGAGTCCGTGAGCCACAATACCAAGAAGCTGCGATTCGCCTTTGAGAACCCAGACGCTGTCAGCGGACTTCCTGTAGCCAGCGCACTCATAACGAAGTTCAAGGGCGAGGGAGACGAGAAGCCAACGATCAGACCATATACACCAGTCAGCGACGAAGAAGAGCGAGGTTTTCTTGATCTTTTAGTGAAGCAGTACAAGGGAGGTCCAATGTCTACGCACTTGCATGAGTTGCAGCCAGGTCAGACGCTCGAGATCAAGGGACCAATTCCTAAGTATCCTTGGGAAGCCAACAAGCATAACCACATCGCGCTTCTTGCTGGTGGAACCGGCATCACTCCGATGTATCAGCTCTGCCGACAAATCTTTAAGAACCCAGCGGACAAGACAAAGGTGACACTAGTCTTCGGCAACGTCACCGAGGAGGACATCTTGCTCAAGAAGGAGTTTGAGGATCTTGAACAGCAATTTCCACAACGATTCCGTGCTTTCTATGTGCTCGACAACCCACCGAATGGCTGGAAGCAGGGCAAGGGCCACATCACCAAGGACTTGCTCAAGACTGTGATCCCAGCACCTGATGAGGAGAACATCAAGGTGTTCGTTTGCGGACCACCTGGTCTTTACAAGGCCATCTCGGGAGCGAAGAAGAGCCCGGCTGACCAGGGCGACCTTAGCGGAATGCTGAAAGAGCTTGGCTACGAGAAGGATCAGGTCTTCAAGTTTTAAGGCCGACTTCGTATTCGAGGATGTACAGATACCTAGAGCACGATTGTGCATGTTACAATAGAGTGAAGACTCGTCTGCCTGCACTGGACAAGACCGATGCTCACGCTTCGGTCAGGCTGTGCAGGGAAAACTTCGACCGGACGTTTCATGAGAAGTGATAGATTAGCACAGGTCCAACACTGCGACATGCCAGATTGGCTGATCAATTCACATAGATTGTCACTCAATTCTGCAAATGCTGCTTTCTAGTCTAACACCGATGTTCGGGAATAGCATATCAACATTTGACTATTGCAGACTCAAATGGCACGGCCGCACGTGGGTGTCCATTATTCATCAGCCCAAATTTCTAGCTACATGCGGAGATCGAATTCCGGCATTCACTTGATTCTTGCAGCCTCTCAAGTATCACTATTCGCCGTCTCGAGCTGGAATTGCATCCCAACAAAAGTGAATAGCACGCAAGATCTTCGCAAAAAAAAATCTAGTCTCTCTGCTAGCCTCACGTACCTGGGTTTCTTACTCTTGACGACTTTCATATTGGTTGAAGATGCCCTTGTCTGCGTCCACGAGACGAGCCGCGCCACATGCCGAGTTGCCGGATCTCCACCAGTACCAAATACTCACCAACGTCATTCCTTTCGCGTTCTTAGTCGTATTCTGTACTTCTCGCAGCGCCCTTCGCACGCAGTATCTCCGTATCGCTGGGAATAGGCGGGCACTGCGGGCTAGCGGGTCACAGTCTTTGCAAAGATGAGTTCACAGACGGCCGCCTTTGGTCTCTCTTTAGAAATCAAACGATGAATCATTTGCCTTTCTTGCTAATAGCAGAGTCGCCATCAATGTTGTGAGTGGTGTTCTTTTCAACTTGAGCCAGTCAAGTCTACATACACATTCTTCTGTCTCTTCTCTCTGCTTGGAAACTTGGGCCGTTAATCGGATTGGCGGGAGAAGTTCTCATCATGCAGTCCTTCTTACAGTACAGGAGATTCAGAGCCACAGTCGAGAAACAGCTAGAAAGAGATCGCGCGAAGGCACAGGCCTTGCGTACAGGAAGACATCCAGAACCTCAACCAGACTCGCCACAATCGACCACCTCAGACGACAGCAAACATGAATTGGAGAAAGACATTGAACGAGGCGACTTTGCGACCAATGGTGCGGTCCTAGAACCTCACGGCAGACAAGACCTTGATCACATTCTTCGCGATACTGGAGCCGAGAAGGACAACAATCAAGAACCTGCTGAAGACAACCCAATCGCCGAGGAGGAAGACGACGAAGACGAAGATGACGATTATGAGCTGGCAGCTCACCGTACCACATTATCCAGGATCTCGACGCAGCAGAGTGCTGGCGTCCGTCTGGGTCAGGTTCTTACAGGAATCGAAGTACGAAAACGAAGGACGATCGAAGGAGGCGATGGGCAAGTTTTCGTCGTCGGCTATGAAGGACCAGATGATCCGAGCGATCCCCACAATTGGACTAT
>JAASFE010006199.1:503319-523879 GCA_013365205.1 Pseudocercospora cruenta
CCAGTGCCATTGACAGTAGCGCCCTTCCACAAGCTGCGGAAGAATTTGGAGTAGCTGAGGTAGTGGAGTCAATGGCTACTGGTCTCTTCTTGATCGGCTTCGGATGCGGTGCACTGTTTGCCGGACCGATAAGCGAGACTGTAGGACGAAATCCGGTCTACATTACAACTCTGGCGATCTATATGCTGTTCATCATGGGATGTGGTCTCGCTCCGAACATCCAAACTCAGCTCGTGCTGCGATTTTTCGCTGGACTTTTCGGCTCGACGCCATTGACTTGTGCCGGTGGGAGCATCAGCGATATGTGGAATCCTTTGGAGCGAGTCTACGCATTTCCCGTTTTTGCTAATGCGGCATTCACCGGGCCATTGCTCGGACCTATCATTGGCGGATACATTGCACAGTCCGACCAACTATCCTGGCGCTGGGTCGAATGGATTACATTGATCATTTCGGGCCTGGTACTAGGACTAGTAGTCCTGTTCCAACCCGAAACATACCCTCAGACTTTACTCAAATGGAAAGCAGAGCATCTACGAGCAATCACCGGCGACGACAGATACCGAGCCGCCATCGAAGTACGACAGGATTCATTAGCTTCACGACTCAGGCGTGCGCTATATCGACCTTTCCTCCTGACATTCCGCGAGCCGATCATCATTCTTCTAGCACTCTATCTCACAGTCATCTATATCGTTCTCTTCACATTTCTGGACGGATACACCTACATCTTTGAAGAGACCTACGGAATCTCTCAAGGTTTGACCGGAGTCTGCTTCGTTGGCATCATAATAGGCCTATTCGGCGCATCGGCTCTTGTCCCTATCATCTACAAATGGGCGAAGCGAGATCTGGCCAAAATTCAAGAGCAAGGTGGCTCACGTCTACCTCCTGAATTCCGTTTGTGGTACAGCATGCTTGGAGGCTCCATTTCAATCCCCATTAGTCTCTTCTGGATGGCGTGGACCGCATATCCACATATTAGTATTTGGTCACCATTGGCAGCATCAGTACTATTCGGCTACGGGATCTTGTGTGTCTTCATCACATGCTACCAATACATAATCGACTCGTATGAGACCTTTGCAGCGAGTGCCCTGGCTTCGATCACTTTGATCCGATACATCGCGTCTGGAGGAATGACGATCGTCGGTGTGCCTTTCTATGAGAATTTGGGAGTGCATTATACGATCACGATTTTGGCCTGCATTTCGGTACCTCTTGTGCCGGTGCCATATGTGTTTTATAAGTATGGGCCTTGGATTCGGAGTCAGAGCAAGTATGCGATTAACGAGACGTATCAGCAGAAGTAAAGATAGCAGGAATGGGTTGAAACTCTGGAGGGAAATTGCGGCGTTTAGCGACGGAATCAATGGCCAACATCTTCATTTGCCGCCTAGTTGATAGACTTAATAGCATCACATCGAATTGTGCATACCTCCTTTCCGTACCTTCCCAGTTCTTATGATGTAGCTTCCTCCACCTGGTACTCAAACGGCCCGACTGCGGCCTTGCAATTGACGCCACTTTTTGACCTCACCTTTTGAAAAGCCAGAGAAGTCAACAACAACGACAACAACACTCCCACCTTAGTCAAGAGCGAAATCTGCCTAAAATGGTCTACACCCTCGTCGTCCACCTCTACGCCAAAGAGGACCAAGAATCCATCAACAAACTCATCCAAAAACTCAAAGAAGCTAGTCAAGTTTACTCGAAAGACAAGGAGACATTAGGATGGTTACATTTCATCCCTCTCCCTCCCTTCATCTCACTCGCTTACGCTCGTAAAGGTTCGTAATGCAAGACCACAAAGATCCTCGAGCTTTCACAATCGTAGAACGATACGAAAATGAAGGAAGTCAAAAGTACCGTGCGTCTAATCCTTTCCCCTTTCACGATTTGGCACTCACTGACTGTTCGAGCAGACCTCGAAAACCCTTACTGGAAAACCTTCGATCCTTATGTAATTCCTTTACTTGACAAACCCATGGATTTGAGGAGATTGAATGAATTGAATGACGACAAAACTCCAGAAGTGAGAGTAGAAAAGGATGAGAATCTTTGGGAGAGGGTGAAGAAACATCAGACTTACTAAGCTAGGAATTGGGATGCGTTGGGCCTGAGAGGTGATTTGCTACAGAAGGTCATGGTCTTTGTCGATACCAACGACCTGTCATGGATCAATAACACACAAGTCGTTCAAGGAGCTTTTGTAGGTCTTCTTTCTGTGTAATGGCGTGAATGGTTCGAACCTACTTTGACTTTGGAGAGCATACAGGCTACTGTTGAGAGATCTCATCATAGAAGCTGTGACTACACCACGTTCTGTAGCCGCTCCGTGTAGGTCTAGCACTTTAGAGCGCCTGTCTGCGAGCCAACGTGCGTAGCTGTGGTATTATACTCGGAGCTACCCAATGACGAGAATCAGCGGCAGCATCATTATCATCCAGTAAGGTGTATCGCTGCTATGATCCATCGCCGGCAGCTCGACATCGAGACGCGATCTGAGAAACTTTGTTGACGGAGGACAGAGAGATGCGAGCGAAGCAGAAATGCATCTTGTTTTGGTCGACATGGATCTACCTCCAAACGAGCTCCCTTGAGCTTGAGCTTTGCTGGTACCATTCTCGCCTCTCTTCGCCAGGTAAATGTCTAATACTACAAAACCACTGCTTTCTTCTGGTGTGGCAAAATGCACACCCTCTATTACCCTCGGTCGAACTCTACCGAATCGAAATCCCACTCCGATCCGTAAACATCCTCGTAGCAACATTCATAGCCGCAAGTTCCTGGAAGAGAAGCTTAGCAGCGTACGGTATGATGACCTGCGCAATCTTGGTCTTGTTCTTGCAAGGTCTGCATTCGAACTGCTGTTTCTTGATCGAAGCGATCGGGGTCATGAGACCACAAATCTCACAAATATGCACACGGAAAGCGTCGGAGACATCGAGAAGTCGCTCCTTCAAGAATGCCGAAGCGCCGTGAGCTATCATACAGTCACGTTCCATCTCTCCGAAACGGAGCCCACCGTCTCGAGCACGACCTTCGACGGGTTGACGAGTGAGGATTTGGAGGGGTCCGCGAGCACGAGCGTGGATTTTGTCGTCGACCATGTGGCGGAGACGTTGGTAGTAGGTTGGTCCGAGGAATACTTGTGCGTTGAGTTTCTTGCCTGTGTGGCCATTGTACATGACTTCGAAGCCTCGTTGTTGGAAGCCGTGGTCGGCAAGAATTTGTGAGATGGACGTGACTGTGACGTCTGTGAAAGGTGTGGCGTCACCTTCTTGACCTTGTAGCGCACCGACCTTGGAGAGTAAACACTCGATCAAGTGGGCAATAGTCATACGAGACGGAATGGCGTGTGGGTTAATGATGATGTCTGGTGTCAGACCGTCGGCTGTGAACGGCATGTCTTCTTGTCGGTATGTGATACCAATTGTACCCTTCTGTCCGTGACGAGAAGCGAACTTGTCACCGATTTGAGGTACCTTTGTGACTCTCGTTCGGACTTTTACGAATCGCAGACCCTCGGTGTTGGTGGTGAGCAACACTTGATCAACAATACCGTTTTCCGTAGATCGCAGAGGCGTAGATACATCTCGCTTGACGTGGAGCTTTGTTCTCTGGCCCAGCTCTTCTGCGTCAGGTGGCATGGGAGCTGTCTTTCCAATGATGACATCGTCTCCAGAAACACGAGAGCCGGGACTGATGATTCCGTCTTCGTCGAGCTTGTCATACGTGCCTTGCTTCATCCTCATCGTGTCGGCGCGCACAGGCTTCTCAAACTGCTCCACAACACTCATACCAACCCGCTTCTCTTGATCCATGTATGCTCGGAAGAAGAGCGATCGGAAAAGACCACGATCGATGCTGCTTTGGTTCATGATGACGGAATCTTCTTGGTTGTATCCAGAGTAGCAAGCAATGGCAACAATAGCGTTCTGACCAGCTGGCAGATCTCTGAAACGCAGGAACTCCATACTACGTGTAGTTGCCAAGGGCTTCTGAGGGTAGTACAGCACGTTGGCCATGGTGTCCATACGGACATTGTAATTTGTGAGCGTTACACCCATAGCTTGTTTACCCATGGCGGACTGGTAAGTATTACGGGGAGATTGGTTGTGGTCGGGGAAAGGAATGATGCTTGCACAGATACCCAGAATCATGGCTGGGTGAATCTCGCAATGAGTCCAGGTACGGACGAAAGGATTCGGTGGTTGTTTTATGCGGCGATGTGGGTCGTCTCTGGCTTCTTCGGGCATGCCTGCTCGCATGGCTTTGTGCTCTTCGAGGTCCTCGGGTGTCATGCTGATCATAGCGGTCTCTTCTTCCTCCGCGTCGAGATACTCCACCACACCACCATCAACAAGGCCCTTCCATCCGAAGATGTGCTTCTCTCGCTCTTCTTCGCTCACGCCCTCCAGGTTTTGGAGCATGTCTTGGTCCTCTGCAAGCTTTGCGAGATGGCTCTGATCTAGGATTAAGCTGCCTTTGTTCATGGATTCTGGTCGATTGTCGACGACGAAAAGTGGACGGCAGACACGACCCGCGTCTGTGAAGACTCTGATCTCACGTTCACGAACATCTCGAATGATAGTGACCTCGAAACTGAGGAGCCCCTTTCTTCGCAGTGATCGTAATGTGTCAGCCAAGTGCCCAGCATTGCGATGCACACCGACCCAAGTACCGTTGAGGAAGACTTTTGTTGCTCGTGGATTTATCACTGGATCATACTCTTCGAGCAGGTCCATACCGCGCTGCCGCATGAAGTCAATTAATGGAAAGCCGGGTGTGCCAACAGTAACGTAGCACATAAGCGACAAGTTCTTCACCAGACCACAAGCTTGACCTTCTGGCGTTTCTGCGGGACACACAAGACCCCAATGTGTGTTGTGAAGTTGTCGCGGTTTGGCAATTTTGCCGTCTCGACCGATGGGAGTGTTCGTTCTCCGCAAATGTGATAATGTCGAAGCATATGTATAGCGATTCAGCACTTGACTGACACCTGCTTTTGATTGTGACGCCTTCTTCTGGTCACCCCAATTGCCTGTCGCAAGACAGTATCGCAGACCTGACGTGATGATGTTAGTCTTGACGGCCAGCGTAATGTTGAACTCTCGTCCAGTCTCGACACAGCGGTGCAGGTATTGCTTCATCTCCTTGACGAGCTGCTGGAACTTGAGTCGGAACACTTGCGCCATCAGCGGTCCTGCAAGATCAAGTCGCTTCTTTCCGAAGTGATCTCTATCGTCTTCCTCGGTCCGGCCAAGTGCACACTGGAGCAGTCTGTTGACCATGTATCCTAAGAAGAACGCCTTGCGAGTCTCGCTACCTTCCTCTTGCGAGATGTGAGGCAGAAATTCCTTTTGCATGATTTCTCGTGCATATCGGATACGACGTTCCTTCACACCTTGCTGGTTTCCTCTCTTTCCAATAAAGTCAAGTGCACCATCACGATCCTGAATCACGAAAGCCTCCTCCAGACATGGCTTGAGCATTTCCAGCATCTGCGTGTCTTTTCGATCGACAATGTGATTGAGAATGTCTTCATCGGAAACGATACCTAGCGCACGGAACACGATACCGATCGGGATGTCCACCTTGATATATGGCACTGAGACTTTGATCGTCTTGCCCGTGGCATTGCTGTGAGCTGCCTGATTTACGAGCTTGACCTGCATCGAGCTGATCAGTCTCGTGCCCTTCTCGATGGCGCTTCGCAGCTCAGCGACCACAGGTGTGGGCGTTCCCTTCTTCTTGAACACCTGCACAATATTGGCAGCACTTCGCTCCTGCGCGATCAAGACCTTCTCACTACCGTTGATGATGAAGTATCCACCTTGATCAAAGGGGCATTCCTGTTGCGCGTAGAGTTCTTGCTCGCTTCGGTTTCGCAAAGCGCAGATCTTAGACTTCAGCATGATGGGAAGCTTGCCAATAAAGACCTGGTCCTTGGTCTCAGGTGGGTTGTCTGGATCTTCCTCCCAGATCGTATCCACTGAGACTCCATCCCAGTTCGGAGGATCTATCCAGACGCCGTTCTCGCCCATCTGCCCACCGGCCGATCGCTCGCGTGCCAGCTGCATTCTCTTTGTCAGGTTCAAGAACATGGGCGAAGAGTAAGTCAGGTTCCGCAGTCGCGCTTCGTGTGGATACATGGCTCGCGTGCTTCCATCACCCTCAGTCATGGCAGCCTGAGAAATGGTCAACACACCAAGCTCGATGATGTAGCGGCGCTTGACGACTGGCATGTTCAGGCCATCATCGTCGTCTGCAGCCACATTCTGGTCGATCACAATGGCAGGCGTTTCGTCAACGATCTCTTGCATCGTCGTGCTAGCGAATTCGTCGAAGGAGTCGAGTTGCTGCGATACCAGACCTTTAGAGTCGAAGAAGGAGTGGATGACTGACCAGCAGTCCTCGGCGGTGATGATCTGGTTGCCTTCATCGTACTCGTCCTCCGCCATCGCCATCATCGCATCGCCGTTGTACGCCATATTTGCGCTCGTCCACCTCAAATCTGCCTACCGCTGCGCCGCGCCTGCCTGCTTCGAGTCGCTTTCGTTATGCTGGAATTATAGCAGATGCTGAGTGGCGATGCAGAACGCGCAGCGCAAAGGCGCGCTCTGCTTTCGACGTCGCTCGCTTCGATTCGTGGCGGTCGGTGGTCGGAGTGACGGCGCAGTAGCAGAATGAAGTATTGTCGGATATTTGGCGGGCTCTGTGGATGCGCAAGGTGGTGAGGGTGGTGGTAGAGGTGGATGTCGAGGTATGCAGGTCGCGGTGCATGTCAAAGAACTTTGGGCGCGCTTGGAGTTGCGCTTGCGGCTCTGCTTTGGGCCTCGCTTGCGCACGTGATCCTGCAGGGGTCATGTTCGCCTCAGAGATTCCTGAGCGAAACAAAGACATACATTCTTGGGAATCCCAAGAGCTGATGGCAAAGACGCTCACGGGTTCGGCCTGCACTCATCATGCCATGGACCCGTACTACAGCTTCGCCTTAAGGGAAAACAGACAGTTTCAGGGATCTCCAAAAGCCGATGCATAAATGCTCACAGATTCACACTGAAACTGACGTACATCTACAACTTCGACTTACCCTCCTGATCCAGAGCCTTAATAGCCTTCTGATAATTCTTCACAAGCTGCCTCACAGCCAAATCCAGCATAACATCCTCACTACCACCCGGAATCCTGGCACCCATTACATCCCGGTAGATCTTCTCCACAAGCTCACCTTGACCGCTCTGAGTGAACCCATTGCCACCAAAAAGCAGAACCGCGTTCTGTGCACATTCGTTCAAAATCATACCCGCCGTAGCTTTGACAAGCGCAGTCAGACCGCCTAGTCGAACATCTGCTTCACTCTTGGGAAGATATCGCATTTGCCAGAGGAACTCGTTGAGCCAGGATTGTAGCATTTCAAGCTGAGCTCCGCACTTGGCTAGACGATGTCGCACGACTGGTTGTTCGATGAGTGCTTTTCCGAAAGCTTCGCGTTTGAGGACGTAGGCCATTGCAGTGGAAAGCGCGACACGAGCTTGTCGTGTGACGCCGATTGCGATTGTCAGTCTTTCGTGGTTGAAGTTCTGGGAAACAAGTCAGCTCTCTGTTCAATGCATATCAAATGCCGCATCAGACTCACATTCATAACATAAAACATCCCCTTGCCCTCCTCGCCGATCAAATTCTCCACCGGCACTTTAACATCATCCAACTCAATAAACGTCGTACCACCCGTCTTGCTTCCGGTACAATACAACCTCCTCATCTCCACCCCCTCCGCCTTAAGCGGCACAACAAGCATACTCAACCCACCAGGCCCACTACCCCCAGTCCTAACAGTCATAGTGGTATAATCACTCCAAATCGCATGTGTAATCCACTTCTTCGTCCCATTCACAACATAGAATTTGCCGTCCTTAGTCTTCTCCGCCGTAGTCTGAACATTCGCCACGTCAGAGCCTCCACTAGGTTCCGTAATCGCAATACAAGTCCTCTTCCTTCCAGTCAAAAGATCCGGAAGAAACTTTTCTTGAAGCTGACGAGAGCCATATTTCACAATCGGAGGTATTCCATACGCGAAACCTGCAGTCAAACCTGAGCTCGGCCCGCTCAACCCGCAACGGTTTATCTCATCGATCCATATCGCTGTATGTGTAAGATCCCATTCCTCGACTGGAGTTCCTAGGATATCTTTTATTCCTTCGCGATGGAGCCATTCGACGGGTAGTGGGGAAGGCATGTTTGGGAGGAGCATGTTGTATCTGTTGAATTTTGCGAAGAGATCATCGGGGAGGTTGCCTTCGTTTTCCCAAACCATGGTGTGAGGGATGAAGTGTTCTTCGAACCATGCTCGGCATGCTTTTTGGAATTTGTGGTGGGTTTCTTTGTAGAAGGGCGAAGGAAGGCCGGAGAGCCAGGCGGGTTCTGAGAAGGGGATTTGGGTGAGGGGATCTTTGGTTTGTGCCATGGTGATGGGTGCAGCGAGCTGCGATGGTAGTGGTAGAGGTTGTGATTGAGCTGGAAAGACAGCGGCTGCGCAACTTTTTTTGGGGTGATGTATTGAAATCAGATGCTGTGACAGATCGTGTCTAGCAAATTAGTTTAATTTGTTTCTGGTGGTAGATATTTGGCAAGTAGTATAGTAGAAGTTCAATGGAAATAAGAGCGTCGTCGTCAAAACATACTTCGGCTATGCAGCAACGACCTCGGGTCTTGACCCAAAGGGTTTGGAGTTCACAGCCCTGCAAGGACAAGATCGCCTCGGAGCACGCGTGATCTGGAGAAATGTACGAGTCGGAACGTTCATGTCAGAGAGAAGGTTGTCAGGCACGGCGGAGCTGCTCACAATCGGCATCGGAAGGGCAATTTGTGGGGAAGCTCGACCTCGTCATGTTTCTGGAGAACGTTCATGGCAAATGCGGCTCTTCGTTGTGGCTACCGATTGGCAGTATGAGAGCGGATGCTAACTCATGTTCAACGGGCTGTTCACATGCTGACCACAGCGCTGGATCCACTTCTGGCCTCTTTGTGCATTTGTGATCTTTGTGCATGAGCTTGATTATTGAAGCAAAAGCTCAGTGACATGCAGATATGTTGAGTAGCTCCGCAAGTCCTTCTTGATGCTTGTGCAGAACTCAATGCATCATTCATTCGTGAGACTGTTCCAAAAGTAATCGCTCCACCATGATCGTCATGTTCAAGGACAAAGTACAACAACCTCATCAGCTTGTGGCTGGGCTGAAGACCAGATCCAGCTGACCAACGGTCAACGTGAAATGGTCTTTAGTCTTGGTCAACAACCTCGTTCCATCCTCGCCATCCGCAAATCGCACATCATACTTGAGCAGTAACTGGGCTGTCAGTGTTCGAAGTTCCATGCGGGCGACTGGTGAAACGTTAGCTTCTCTGCTCATAAAAATGGGCGCAGGAACTTACGATTCCGACCTATGCAGTTGAATGGGCCCATCGAGAATGGTGCAAAGGCATCTGGGTGCTTAATCATTTCAGGCTTGGAGTACCATCTTTCAGGTACGAACGAATCAGCGGCTGCGTAGATGTCCTCGTCACGGCCCATGGCAAACTGTGGCGTGAAAAGCGTGGTATCGCCTGGGATATATATATCACCAACGTGGGTGCCTTCCGGTGGTGTCCGCCTGTAGATTCCTGATGGTACAGGAGGGTGAAGCCGTAACGTCTCGTTGATCGCTCCGTTCAGATGGGGAGCGTTTGCAATGTCCTTGTCGGTCCAAGCCTCATGGACCAATGGTTTGAGTTCTTCTCTGAGCTTTTTGACCTGGTTTGGATCTTTCGCAAGCTCGTAGAACAGATATGTCAGCGTAGCGGAAGTCGTGTCCGAGCCAGCTACGATGATCAGACGAGCGTCGCCCTGGAGCATCGGATCCGCTTCCGGATGCTTCTCATTCGTGTACGCTTTCAGAAGCCATCCTGTGATGTCCTTGCCCGACTTCTCAGCATTTTCAACCCTCCACTTGACCTCATCCGCACAAAACTTCAAGAACTTGTGGTACCCAGCCGCAAGCCCGGGGATGTCGAGCAGAACTCGGAACATCCACGTTGGGATTCTGAAGCCGCTGAGCAACATGCCCTCAGTCATTAGGTCGATTGCCCAGTGTCGCTTCCCGTTGTCAAGCATATGGTAATCCTTTCCGAATGCTAGTCGACCCATTACATCGAAACCATAAAGAGCGAACCAGTCGGCCATGTTCATCGGCTTGCCTTGGTTCTCCCCGATTCGAGACACAAGCTTGTCATTGAATTCCTGAACAGTCGGCTCATATTCGCGAAGAGCTTTATCACTGAAGGCAGGAGCCCAGACTCGTCGTCTCCTGTCATGTAGTCCTTTGTCTCGTGTGGTATGCATGCTGTGATGCGGATCAGCAGCATCGTACCAATCTCCTTTGGCGATTTTCGCATTGGGTCCGTAAGCTAGCTGCATTATCCTGGGATCCGTGATTGACAGCACATTGGCGCCAATCCTGACGAACTTGCCATATTTCTTGTGGAACTCGTGGATTTGATAGTAGCCATCGAACTTCCCAAGTTGTGTTGTGAACCAGAGCATTCCGAAGCGAGCGCCAAATGGGCCTGGGAACTTCCTCAGAGGGTGGAGGAAAAGCCGATACATGACCAGACTCGAGTACACGCCAACCAGCCAGCATACTGCCAGAGCTCCAACTGTCCTTGCTGCTGAAGGAAGCGAGTATCCCACAGCATTGGTGAGATAGATCGTGGTGCCAATGCAAGTGGCCAAGAGTGCTTGGGCATACCGCACGCCGTACATATGGTGTTCGCCGATTCGGAAGTAGAATACATGGCTAGCTATTCCAGCTGCAACAGCCAGCAGAGCATGCGTTGGTAGATTTTCGACTGCCATGTTCACGTCTTCTCCGGGCCAGATTGTGTCAATTTCAGACCAGAGGCAACAGACTTTCGAAGTCCTGAGTCTGGCTCGGGATCGCGTCCAGCAGGGCCTGTTGTAGCACAACGCGTCTTGCGTGTGTGCTGGAAAAGATTTCTATAGCGCTTCTCGCCTAGCTGACCAGCAGTAGTACAAATGCCACGGGCATGATATAGCGGCCTCCTTCAGGTCATCCCAAGTAAATGGATTGGCTACTGACTCCGTCGCTTCGACGTCGCACCCCACTTCGACCAGGAATGTTGTTCAGGTTGTCATGGTCTCCACCATGTTCCTGGACCTCAGCTCGCGTACACTGTTCGTCTGCGGTGCAATTGCACTCCGAGAAGCCGTGTCATAAAATCGCCGCCAAGATGGGTATTGGCGTGGTTGTTTTCCCATCTTCACAGTGGACTCGATCCGAAGAGCTAGGGTCGGGATCGAGGGTTGCCGATGGTAGAGGCGGCTAAACTTCTAACTGAACATCTTCACTTTCATGAACAGTCAGCTTCATCATACGACACACGACTATACGTACGTACGTACCAGACCGCAGGTCGCTGTTGCGAGCAGCCTTACAGCATGGCCGACGCTGTCTGCCAGGCACCGCTCGATCTTCGATCTCGCTCGTGACAGTCATGGCTGGCGGCGCCCGATTGCGTTGAACGAAGTCTTTTTGCAGCCTCAATGCTGGCGCGAAGAGATGTGAGCCCTACAGATTAATGCCATCCCACAGCACGAAGCGCCAAAACCGAGTACAAGGTCCGCCACGAGGGAAGTTGCAAGGACTCCATAGTATGTGGACTTCAATGTCGTGCTAGCAATATGCCAGCCTGGAAATGACACGGACCCCTTTGCATGTGGCTGCTTCAAGCAGGCACAAGTCGCACACGGCCCAGAATCGCCGGTTTTGAGATATTCTCAAGAGCTCCACAGCAGACTGACTACAATCTCGTTATAGCCTCACGGCGTCCGGACCACGACGCGTGTTCTACTGAATACGGTTGCTCTATGATGAAACAAGCCTAACAGAAGCCGCAATATCCTCAAGAAATGTTTCAAGGGCATTGGATTGAATTGAGTACAGTCTCTCCATGGTGCCCTGGGCATATTCCACGCGGACACAGACGCAGAAAGAGCTTGGCAAAAGCAGCATATAGTTGAAACACGAGCTTCGAGCTGACAGTCGATGTTGAGAGAGCCGGATGCAGCTCTGTAATACAAGCAACACGCCGGCTGTGAGGAATGGTGTAAAATGCGGCATCAAGACCACGATCACTGCAGCCACGACTGACCATATCTGACTGCCAGAGAAGCAACGCACGCTCAGAACAGCCTCCACATTGTTCCGCAAACTTATTGCAGTGGGCGTGAAGATGAGCTCCAGAGCAGGCATGCCACGCTCTGCTCGAGGTACAGATGATATCTTGCGAGGACCGACCTCATGAGCATTGTTCTTGTCTCGAAATCAGAGGGAGAGCAAATCCGAGTGAGCTACAGACGGACTCACAAGCAATGGGTTCTTCTTGAGGTCCAGGTGATGTATACCACGAGAGCGGACCTTAGGAGCTTGGATCCAGTCTCGGCTTGGAGGATGAGCAGCCAGAGTGAAATCTGGACATGTCCGTGAGTGATTACTTCGGTTTATCCACTGACGGTAGATATCACGATGATAAACCTTAGGAGCGTGGATCTACTGTCGGTCTAAGAGAAAGAGTCAAGATGAGTGGGCCTGAACCGGTTCACGAGCAATCGCTTCTTCTCAGGTGCAGATGATATACACCACCAGGGCCGAACTGATGAGCAGTGATCTAGTCTGGACTCAGAGGAAAGAGCGAGTGCGAGTGAGCCCTGAACACTCTCACAGCGCTTACCTTTCAACAACACGCAGATGTACGTGGCATGGAGACTGGGTTCCGTAGCGTTGCTCCAGCCTTGATAGAGCAAAAAGGGCAGACCAAAGTGAGCTCTGGGTGGCTCCACAGCATCCGGTTCTCTTACAGACGCAGACGCTCATAGTATAAAGCCTAAGCCTGGGAGCATTGTCTGAGTCGCAAGTCAGAGAGGCTACTGAGAGAATGACAAGCATGAGTACACTCTGGCCGGCTGAACGAGCAATCGCTTGTTCCTGAGACATAGATGCTTCTCTCATGGAGACTGAATTCAGCAGCATCATCTCCATCTGGCGCCGGAGAGCCTAGTCGGAGCAAGACAAAACTGGAGTGAATTCTGGACAGGCTACGGGCAATTTCTTCTTCTCGAGACGCGGGTGCTTATCGGATAAAGACTGATCTTGGGAGCGTGCGTCATATCGGAGAGGCTGCGCTGCAATATGCCTCCTCGAAAGGCGTAATACGAGGCATCCTCGAAAAGCTGTCGACCATGCAAGCAAAAGGTGGACTCTTCATAAGGAGGAAAGAGCAGCTATTCACTACTGCTGGTCCTCTCATCACTTAATCGTCGAACTCAATTCTCCCGCTAAGAATTGGTACCTTTGGAAGACCACGACTCTCAAGACGCATGAGCCTGTTAGTATGCAAGAAGGCCTAGAAAGAGGTGAAGTGAAAACGGAGGACCTCACACATCTGACTCGAGATTCGCTCCGAGATTGGCATCGGGTACAGGTATCGCCAGTGTTGAATAGTTGCGCTCAGTATCCATAACCCGAAGGAGTCGAATCTTGCTTTCACGTGAGCAAAGCAAGTATATCACTTCTCCGAGCTCTGTACACAGCCCAGTAACAGCACTATACACATGCAACACGGCACGCATAGACGCACCACAATACTCAGAAACTGCTCACTCCTCTTGTGGCTTTGGGTCTCGGAAACGCAGGGTCTTGACAATCCGCTCAAGATCTCTGAAAGTGAAGCCCTTGAACTCATTTCGGCTCATGGCTTCCTCCGCAGCAGCACTGATTCCATCAACCACGGTATCAACATCGGTCTGCTCGAAACTCCGGACGTACTGATTTCCCAGCTGAAGTTGACGCGGAACCACGATGACAGAGCCTCGACCCTCCTTTATGGACAGCTCTACAGAGAAGAGCATCGCAATGTCTCGGTAAAAAGCATTTCCCCTGCTTACTCCGCCCTTATACTGGCCATCGAAAACCTCGATCACCACATCGCGGAAGATAGCAGTCTCGCCGGACTTGTTGAGAAACTTCTTGACGCATCGCTTGATACCCAGGACTTCCGCGTCCTTCTCTGCTTGCTTGGTGCGCGAGACAGTACTGCCTGTACGCTCAACGTAGCGATCTCGAATATTGGCAAAGGCCAGGACGTTGAACGAGGCTTCGGCGAAGAAGATTGGCAAGAACTCGGAGCGTAACTGCTTCGAGGCCCGGCCAATGGTGGGAGTCTTGAAGGCTGCCAAGTTGTATCTCTCTCCTTCGCCACGACTCAGCTTCGGACGCTCCTCTGTGCAATCCTGGCAGCGTGGGAATAAACGCGATTGCGAAGTTCGGCGGCAAGGTCGAGGAAGGGGAAGTCGGGTTCTTCCTGGACGTCCGTGGTAGCCTGTGAGCATGTCAGTACTGTACGGATGCGGCATTTGCATTGCATACAATCTTCCCCTGGCTACCTACTGGGTCCATAGCACCGTCGGTCCGGCCTGTGGTGCTCATGTTGCTATTTTCTTCCATGGTAGCAAGGATAGCAAATCGAGCTTGGTGGACCGCACTGGAAAGCTCTAATTTCGACATTTCACTTCCAGAAAGGTGACGAAGTTTAAAGCTATCTGAGTTGTGATGTCACATGCCGAGACTCACATGAAAGTCCTGTAATGTCATATGCTGAACCAAAGCCCTTCGCAAGCCGAACTGAAGCCCTCCGCATGCTAGCATGAAGTCAGTCGCATGCCAACTCGAAGCTCCGCCTTCTGAAAGGCGCTCACGTCTCTCACTCTTCTTCATAATCCATCAGGCAACGTCTATCGCCAACACCTCAAACCCCCATCGGTCGCCTCGCATCGGGCCTCATCCGCGCCAAAGAACCAAGCTCCGGTTCTGAGCCTGCCAACCCTTCGACTTCTGCTCGCAGCGAAGAGTCCTAACAATCTGCTCAAGATCGCGCAGAGAAAATCCTTGAAAACCTTCCTTGCTGGAGGCCTTGGTGAGCGCGGTGCGCATATCAAAGATCACATCGTCAATGGTGTCGGACAGCTCTGGCCAGTCTCTAGAAGCCAAGCCGCGGCTAATGTCTACCATGAGGAGGCCTTGCTCGATTTTGAGTTTCGCAGAGAACACGACATAGAGAGGGTGCATAGCCTCTCCTCGGGGACAAACTCTCCAATCAACGACATTGCAGACCGAGATTTCGATGTTGCGGATGAGAGCCTTGTTGCCAGCATAGCGGAGAGCTTTCTTGACTTCTTGTTTCATGTGTAAAGTTCCTGCATCTGGGCTTCTGGTTGTGAAAGAACCGCCAGACGCGATGTAGGCGCGTTCTTCGAAATCCGAAGCGACGTTGAGTCTGAAGCTGGTGGTGGCGAAGAACAATGGCAATGTCTCTTGACGTATCTGTTTGGAGACTCGGGTGACGGCAGGAGTGGTGAGGAGAGCTAGGCTTCGCTGCTCTCCGAAGTTCTTCTCATTCTGGAACGCGAAGGCATAGATGCGGTTGCGTAGTTCTGCTGGAAGGTCCATCAAGCGGAATGACTTGCTCTTGGCTGCCGTCTCTCGAGCTACCGACCTCTTCTGGAGCTTCTTGTACCATTCCTGGAAGTGGGCGACATAGGCCTCCTCTCCGCGTGTGGTCCACAGGTCCTTGATGTCGACCTCGAACTTGGCGAAGGCGGTATTGGAAGACATTTCTGCGTCGCTTTGTTGGGGCTCTGATCTTCGAGTGCTGTGGTTGCACGGGTATGGAGTGTGCAAATTCTGCTGAGGTTGTAATCAGTCTTGCAGTAGCTTCGGAACGAAGTGGTAAGCGGAGGTAAGAATGTGCAAAAGGCAAGTCTTATGAGTGGAAAATCGGCGGAGGTGAAGTGGTCAGGGCAACCCATTCACTTGACCGACTCGTGATCGGCTGGGGCTATTCACTCGTTGCCGTAGTCGAAGACAGTGTCAGCATGTGACAATCGATTTTCTTTTATCTCAGATCACTCCTCCTTCTTAGGTCCATAGTATCTGAACGCTTTGGCAATCTGAAGGATGTCATTAAGACTAAAACCTTTGAAGTCCGGACGCGATCCGATCTCATCAATCTTCGTCCTCACATCACTCATGGCAGCATCGTAGTCTACCATCTGGTAGTTAATGCTCCAGTCATCTTCATCCGTCTCTTCGATTTTCGCATACTTCGCTCCTTTCTCTAAGTCGATCTCAAGTTTTCCCTGCTGCACCTGCAAATGCAAAGTGGCCAAGATCTCGTCCAAAGGTGCGCTCCTTTTTAGATAGTAATTATGCCACTCATCACAGACTAAAAAGGTCAAATTTTTGAACCTGGCGTCCTCTCCCGCAGCACGGATACACTGCTTGGTTTTCTGCTTCAGATGGGGATTTCCTGAATCTGATCCGGGTGGAGTACCATATGCTCCTTTACCTCCCATGCGGCGTGCCGTCTCTCGAACGGACTGGCGCCGATAGAGATTGGCATAAATGGGTATATGAATGCGCGCTTCAGCGTAAAACTGCGGCAGTGCCTCTTTTCTGATGGTTTTCGAAGCTCTCGTAATGCTAGGTAGCTTCAATGTCGCGAGTAATAAACCACTCTCCCAATTCCGTTCATTTTCGAAGACGCATGTATAGACACGACCACGTAGCTCAGGCGGCAGCTGCATGAAGCGAAACGTGCCCGGTGGGAAAGACGATCTTCGAGGAATGGATCGATTGGGAATTTGGAAGTTGTGCGCTGTACAGCTCGTATTCATTGCTTCGGCCTTGCCATGGTTGTCTGAAGGCTCAACAGCATTCTCTGCTTCGCGCGCAGATGATACGAGTTGCAAATGATTGTACCAATCCTGGAATGCCTTGAGAAGAGCTTTCTCTTCGTCGGTAATTGTTAGCTGGACAGAGTCGACGCGGAAGTCGATGCGATCTTCTTGCGGAGACATTCGCGATGGCGTATACAATGCAGTCTTCGTAGCTTGTTCCGTAACCTGGCGCATCGACTCAGAATAGCTATGAGAGACTAAGGTATTTAGTTATTCGCAGATCATAAGCTTGTGTCCGTGCGAGCGCCGGCCACGTAGCGTTGGGTTCCATTTCCGGTCACGCAGTACAAAGATGTGTCGATCGCCGAAGTAGTCTTTGTTGAACAGGCGTTTGGTAAGCCGAAAGGTCGCGGTAAAGACCTCGGAAGACAAAGCGACCTGTCACAGCCATCTTCATATTCGCAACAAACAAGCGTGGGGCAGCCGTGTCGTGCTGTGTTGCCTCTCTCAGTCGTTGACACGGTGAAGGATTCGAGCGGTCATGCTTTCGAATTGAGCAACTCTGCAAAATACCTAGGGGTAAGCATCGACCTTAAGAAGATGATCTTTGGGTGTGTCGCGGAATTGTGTGCCATTAGATTCCACCCCAGATGGGAGCAATCAAGCTTTAAAGATGCGCTTCAGTTTGCTGAATAACATGCCTATACAGACCTTCTGTGCTGGCAAAAGGGTTTCCCATTGAATGCAGCACTTCCACTTCTTCTCTTCTTCTTCTTCTTCTCCCTATCGGTCTCCGGTTTCCAAGCAAAGCAGGATTTTCCCGGTCGGGCTGCTCACAAGAAACGACGAGGGTCGCTGCAATCTTCACTGACACGTAAATATGACCTTGTATGAAATATACACAGATCGAACTGTTAGGCCGAGGATCATAGGGGCTGTAGTGAATAAATTCAGAGTCCTGCAGCCACTCTTCACTGCCAGCGATGGCGCGCATGTGATGCGCCAAGCCCGCGCTTCCATGGTCGGTGCGCTCAGCTCAGCCGAGATCTTAAGACCCGTCTCTGGACTTCCCACATTTGATTCGCAACAAAACTCAGCAACTTGTCTAAGCAAGCGACCAAGATGCCGATCGCACCACATATCAAACGGCAGCTAGCGGAAAACGCTGGTGCTGCGACCACCACGGAGCGCCCGAGTCGAGCTTCGAGTTCGATGGCTGTTGAGACCGACATCTCGAGTGTCAAGAATGCCAAGTAAGTCTTCACAACTTGCAGCCATACCCAGTCTCTGACGATTAGGACCTCAGACTTCCGAATAACCAAGTGCCGGCAGAAATAGCATCAGAAATGGTCAGCAAGACGAGCCGCGAGGCGAAGCGAGGCGATGCTCAAGATCTGAACAAGAAGTAAGTCCTGCAAATCATTAGGATGTACAGTGGCTGACCAGACTTCTGCGAAAGGACTATGGCCTGCGCCCCACCATTGCTCCGCTGCAATGAATGCGATGCAATGAAGCACAAGAGCAGGTTCGCGGCGAAAGACATCCAGGCCATTCTCTTGACATCCGACCGTGCGGGTTCTTCGTCTCGCATCGTCAATGGCAGCATCATTTCCTGCATTGCATGCAAGTCCGAGAAGCAGGAGCGCGATGCACGCACGCGTAGCGCCGAACCACCAAAGTCTCTGGAGGCGCGAGAAAAGGAGCAAGAAGATGCCGGCGAAACCGGCACTGTGTGCAACTCGAACGCGAATGCAGCTGGCATGGATACTGATGAGGATGACTTTGTCTATGTCGAGCTCGATGAGCAGGAGCGAGACAAGGTGGAGTACGACATGTGTGATTGATTCATGATCACCAGCATTGACTGTCACTGGCGCGATCGCCAATTGAACCTGTTACGTTGATGTAGGGCACGGGATCAGATCCTTTGATTGGTCGCGAGATCAGGAACTAGGTTCCACAAGCACTAAATAGGAGTAACGACATAGCGCTTCTTTCAAGGTCTTGGAAACTCGTTTGATCGCCGGTGCGTAATCATGCCTCGTTTGCCTCTTTGCCTTCATTTGCCTTGGGAGGAGCAGGACTCCCTGCCTTTGGAGGCCCTCCGGACTTTGGTGGAGGAGGCAGTCCACTCGTTTTGTTTGTCGTGTTTCCTTCAAGTTCACGACTTTTCTGTTCCCCTTCGGCGAAGTAATCATCTAGTCCAGCAGCGGGCGCATGGTGTGCCCGAGCTTTCTTCGCCTTTCCAGCCGGCGGACCTTTGGGCGGCATCGACCCTGCAGCGGCGGTGGGAGGAGGCGTTGTTCCTGGCGCCGTGAGATTTGCCATATTGGCAGGTACCAGGAATTCGCCGCTTTGCGCGGGTTGTGCACCCGCAACATCAGCACTCATAGGAGCCTGGTATGCCGAAGCGTCCTTCTCATTGCTCTCAAACATCGTTTCTCCAGGACCAGTGGACGGCTCCGTAAGTGGAGCTGGAATCTTGTGCAAAGCACCATAGCCTAGTACGCAACCCAGAGCTCCATCGCCACCCCAATTTCTCGCAGGAGTGATTGTGACCATTCTTGTCACATCATACTCATTGTTGTAAACCCAAAGCCGCAGTGGCGCGTTCATGTATGCTTCAACAATCCGTCCTAAGGCAGCATCTCCTGCTAGGCCTGGAGCATCCGGAGATCCAATCACGTAATCGCTGTAGGGTAAAAGTCCAGCGACGTCAGCAGGTGAGTTCGGCATCACATCCAAAATATGCCAGACATCATCGGCGATGGTCAATGGCGCCCATTGGAGTGCTAGACCAAGTGCTTCGCCTGCAGCAAGATTCGGCACTGTAATGTAAACCTCTCGGATTTGGCTTCCCTTCGTGCCGAAGACTCCAAGAGAAACTGTGCCCCCAGCACAATTTTTGAGCTCAGTAATGAACAAGTTTGGATCTGGGTTCTCGATATTGTGACCATTGATGCCGATGATGAAGTCAAACCAGGGCTCTAATGAGATCTGGCTATTCGTGTTGCGGAGGATCTGAAAGCCATAGTGACCGCCGGAGGATGACTGAGATGATCTTGCACCCGCGACAGCATTGGGATCTGAGTCAAGCCGCGAGATGAAGCGATTGAGGGCACCGAACATGTTGGCCATTTTGATCGATGTATGTTGCGAGAGTATTGGTATTGTAAGGAGGAAGTTGCGTGGAGTGAAGACGTGTTTCCTCCTTGGTCCTTGGCGACGGCAGTGGCCTGAGCATATTCTTAAGCCGGAAAACCCTGAGAATGCGGAGCCGCGCCCCGCTACTACTATTTATATGTAGAATTACTAGCAACCGTAGAATTTCCACGATTTCTAGCATATTCGATGTTCTAATAACCGTGTCGATAGTATAGACATTATTTCGGCCGCCTAAGATATTATTCGCTATGTTTCGCGCCTTCTATTACCCGCTATCGCTATTTCCGCTATAGCTCCTTATATACTTAAGGATAAGGTCCTAATAGAAGATCTACTTAATAGAGGTATGCTACCGGATAATATATAATTATTAATAAGGCCTCGAGGCTCTAGGGCGGCTTATTATTATCGGTATAGTAATTAGAAGAAATATAATACTATTTAAGGTACGCTAAAAGGTAGATTAGGTAGACCTAAGATAATCGCGCTATATATTCGAGATTATATCGTAGACATACTCGCATAGAAGGGAATAAAGTAGTCTAATAAACTATAAGATATATTAGTAGTAGAGTATAGATTATATATTAGTATTAT